>QKWP01001008.1:0-96348 GCA_003550325.1 Gigaspora rosea
TTTCATTACAAAGAAAACAAACTGGTTTTCCCGTATGTTCATTTTCTTTTTCGCGTTTTTGTTTATCTTTTTTTGTTAAAGTTTTTTTACAAGCAAACTTTTTCTTACATGGACTGCAATGATAAGAAGTTACCATAATATGAGTATAAGTTTCACCTCGCATCTTAATTTTTCAAAAAATTAAATTTAATTTCTTTTTTTAAGCAATTACCTTTATTTTTATATTTTTAAATTGGTAAATCAATAAAAAATTATAAATACTCTGTCCAAATTGGGAAGGCACCTACCATATTAGAATCAAGGTCACGAGGATATTTTGGTAGCAAAGTAAACAATGAATAACGCGTAAGGTTTTTTGGAGAAACCACTTTAGAAATTGCTGGAGAATATTCTCGAATATTCTTTTTTTCTTTTCATTTTTCTGTTTTCTTTTCTTTTCTTTTTTCTTCTTTCTCTAACATATGTATATCATACCATTGACTTTTTTTTCGCTTTTTTCATCATGTCCATTTAATTTTAGTTTTTCGCTTAGGTATTGTAGTCTTTCCCCCTTTTTTTTATGTACCCTTTTTTTCGTTGCCACCCTTTTGTATATTTATCAATGAACAACTTGTACTACAACAACCTGAAATATTCTTTAAAAAATACGCAAGAGAAATCAAGAATATAAAATTTACATTAACAAACGTGAAATTATTCACATTGTTAAAATTAATAATAATATTGTAATTGATATTTTTCTAAAATGCGTTTTAAAAAGATATCTCAAAGAAGAAAAACAAAATCAATTCAACACCTGTCTTAAATATGGAAAATTTACATATATTCCAATATTTAAAAATTTGGAATTTAGTAAATTTCAACAATTAAAAAATATGAAAAAACTCTTTCAAATGAATTAATTACTGAAATACCAATTCTTGTAATGAACTAAATCATCCTTTTACAAATATTTTACAAGAAAATGAAAAAGTAGAATTACGTTTCCAGATTTTGAAAAAATGAAACTTTTTTTAAAATTATATTGATTGGCGTAGATATAAACTTTATGGTTGTGAATATAGATGCTGGTGAAATTAAACTATTTCACCAGGTGAAATGGTGAAATAGTTTCACCAGAATTACACCAAAATTTTATTTTGGTGAATTGGTGAAATTGGTGAAATTGGTGAATTGGTGAATTGGTGAAATCGGTAAAATTGGTGAATTGGTGAACTGTTGAATTGGTGAAATGGTGAATTGAATTAATGAAACGGTGAATTGGTGAAATGGTGAAATGTGAATTGGTGAAACAGTAAATTGGTGAAATGGTGAATTGGTGAATTTGCTCAGTCCTATAAATGGTTAATAGTTCTGACCTCAAAGTGTGCTTGTAAAAACATAAAATGTAAAAACTTGAACAAAAACCTAACCGAATTCCAGGCTGAAATAATTCCAGACTCTGGAAATTCACCATTTCACCATTCCGCTGTTTCACCATTCTACCAATTCACCAATTCACCAATTACACCAATTCACCAGTTACACCAGTTTCACCATACTGATTGGTGATTGGTGAAATGGTGAAATCATTTCACCACTCTGATTTAATTTCACCAGCATCTATAGTTGTGAACATGAAAACATTACTGTTTACAATCGAAAATTTAAAAAAATTGACCAATTTGTTGAAAAAGATTTATTTTATATTATAATAATTTTGTAAGAAGAATATATGAGTTTTAATATATGTGTCGATTGTAACAAGATTTGTATAAACAAAAAAATAGGTTGTGGTTGTATAACGATTAAATGCTCATGTGAATAATTTTTTATTTAAAATATATACAACAATAAATTATAATATACAATATAAATAAATAATTATAAATAACCTATAATAATCCATTTTTTGCATATTTTTCATTCACAACTACATTTAAAAAATTTGTATTCTCTATAACAAGATTTTTTGAACCAAAATATTTACACTCTATATTACAATACTCATTTCTAACAATTAGAACAGGTATTTTTTTTATTTTGGCTCCAAGCTTAATCACAGACTGAATAGCATACAATCTACGATTGTAACTTGAATGAATTTTGTTATCCAAAATACAAACTTCTATTAAAGGAATATTTCCAATTTTTATTTTACCACTCACCAAATCCAATATCATGTCTTCAACAACCCCACCATTTTTGAATTTTGGTGAAATATATGTCTGTGAAAACATAATATCAAATGGATTTATGTAAATAATAAATGAATTTTTTTCACTTAATCGATACTGTATTAAATGAACTTTTAATGATTTTAAAAATATAATTCCTAGAATTACACGAATAATTAAACTATTACAAATAACAATTAAAATTAATAATAGTATTTGTAATAAAAATTTATTTACTAATTTTTTTATCTCAGTTAATAATTGATTTTCTTCATTAGTGATTACTAAAAAAGATTCTTCGTCATTAATTGTCGACGAAGATTGTTGATTATTAGAAAATAGAGTCGAATCTCCTTCTTCATATCTACAATTCAAATCAAAATTTTGAATAACTTTGGCCATTCATTATTTTCTTCAATGTTTTCAACTTTTTCAAAATTTTTAAATTCTTCCCATTTTAAAGTTACTGATTTTTTGTTAAATTTGTTTACGAATTTTTTAAAAAAAGACATTTTTGTTATTGTAAATTTGTTTGTTAAATATTTAATTTTTAAAAAATTTTCAACTGAAACTATATTTCCAAATAAAATGTGTTTTTTTTATAGAAATTAAAACCATATACAAAATTCGAATCTTAAAAAATAATAAACAAATTATAATAATATCAAAATTGAATTTTGTAAATATAATCTCTTATCATTTTTCCAAAAAAATTTCTTTTTATTGATTGGTAATTTTCTTATCTGATCATCCAATAAACCCAAATCAAGTTTCATATTTTATTTACAAATTCGTTGTATGCTTATGTAAATAATTTTTATGATAATTCTTTATTAATTAATAATAATAATTCTTTTTCATTTCCTTTTTCAAAATAATATTTTAAAATAAATGGTTTAACTTTAACTTTATAATCTCCTTCACATTTAATAATAAAATTTATATTATTTTGAAAAAAAATTGGATAATGGTCAAGTGAAACCCAACTTTCTAAATATACAAAATTAATTTCTTTATACTTGTTAAAATATCGTTTTGTAATTGTTTGATTACATAACATTTCAGGAAACACTTGTTGATTTTGTTTTTTTAAATAATTTTTTATTTTATTATCATATGGACCCAACAATAACTAAAAGATTTAAACAATTTTTTTCCTAATAATGATTTTCCTGATCCTGTTTTTCCATAGCAAAAGATAAATATTGGTTTTTTTGTAAAATAATATTGACAAATATTATTTGACCAAATTGTTTCAAACACGATTTTAAAATTTTTGGAAACCAAACGTAATTTAAGTTGTTCTTTAAAATTTAACATTTTAAAAATGTTAATATTAGTTTCAAGAGGAAATTGATTCATTTTGTTAATTTAGAATTTCATAAGAATTTACTTCTATTTCCTAACTGTTTTAAAATAAAATTAATATCTGAAATAAAGTCATTTATATAACTGAAATATCTACAAATTTGTAAATTAGAAAATTCAGTTAATTAGATTGATTTGCATTTACGAATTTGTAAATTAGATAATAATTCAATGATTTGTTTCGCCAGATAAATTCATGTAAATAAGGTTCAATTTTTAAACTAGATGAATTAGATAATTTGATGATCATCAAATCTAAAAATAAATCTGGTCTATTACTGCATCTATATCATTTTTTGTTATAATAAAATATTAATTAAGCCTTTGGCTTAAAGCAATTTACGAATTGGTAAATTTTAAATTTATAAATTAGTAAATGTTGATCTGATTATAAATTTACAAATTGGTAAATTTTTAATTACAAATTAGTAAATAAAATTTCAAGTTATTTGTTAGATACGTTTTCAAAATAACCCACTGTTAGGCAATGATTTACGAGAAATTTTACTATGCTAACTAAAAAAAATTTTGTAACAAGCCTTGTAGAGCATATCTCAGAGCATCTGAATCTCAATTTTCATGAAAAAATGTTGAAAACTCATGGAGATATCAACGTTTTTGTAAATTTAGACGCATACGTTTTCACAAGTTCTCCCTAAGACGGAAGGAAAAAATCACTATCACAGGCTAGATTTTTAAAGCTACATAATAATATACATTCAAATTCTACAAACCATTAGAGTATGATCACAAAATTTTTCCTGTAAAATTTTATGAATTTTGGACAAAAATTGGTAGAGTTATTGAATTTTTTCATTTATTTACAAATTAGTAAAAATTTCAAGTTTTTTGTTAGATACGTTTTCAAAATAACCCACTATTCGGTGATGATTCACGAGAAATTTTACTATGCTAACTAAAAAAAATTTATAACAAGCCTTGTAGAGCATATCTCAGAGGATTTGAATCTCAAATTTCATAAAAAAATGTTGAAAACTCATGGAGGTATCAACGTTTTTGTAAATTCGGACGCATACGTTTTCGCAAGTTTTTCCCTAAATTTCTACTGATTCCTGAGGCACTTTCTCAAAATGAAACCTCAAAAAATCGATTAAGTAACCTGATAGTATAGGTATTCGAGAGTTTACCATAAAAATTTCAGCCCATTTGGTCAAATATTCATCGATTAACAACGATTTTTCATTTTATTTCCAGATTCGGGATTTTTTAAAATTTTCAATTTTGATAAAAAAATCAACTTTTTTTACAGAAAAACACTACTTTTTGGTAAATTTTTAAACAGTCTAAATTTTAAAAAATCTTACATCATTGTCGATCATTTTTCGGCCTAAATGATTCAGCCAAAAGTTATAGTAATTTTAAAAAATCTTGCATCATTTTTCTTGCATCATCGTCGATCGTTTTTCGGCCTAAATGATTTGGCCAGAGTTATGATAACGCGGGCCAAAAATTCATAATTCGGGCCAAATCAAAATTCTTGCATCATCAAAATTCTTGCATCATATCCCTTAGACTTTGGAAAGTCTGACGTCACACCCCTTTAGAACTATAAACACATAGGTAATGATTAATAATTTGTCACATACTATAACATATGACCAAATTCACGAGCTTACTGATAACTAATGCAGAATCCCGCACCGCCAATCAGTCGCCACATAGCAGTGGCTCTGATTGGTTTGTTGGTTTCTGCGCCTCAATTTTGTAACATTATTCGCTAACGCTTGCCCGGCCGTTTGGCCTTACCAACTAATAACTAAAGTCTAATGCTTCAGTTTTATTTATATAATCTTTGAAGCTGCTACATTAATAACAAACGTAACGTCTGATGATGCGTATCATGCCTCCGGTAAAATTTTTAATATTTACACTGCAAATTATTAAGATTTTTACTAAATTTTTATAATATTTTATTTGTATAATCTCTGAAGGTACTACAATGAACAAAGGTAAAAGTAAAGCCGTTAGTGCTGCTGAACGAAGTAATATATTTGTTGATTTTATATGATTTGCTGTTATGATTTCAACGAAAAACTTATATTTCTAATATTCAATTAATTTGTCATATGCTAACAATTTAGGATTAATCGAAGAACGTCCTGATATTAATCCCGTCAATACTGCTAGACCTAAACCATGCTATAGTAGAGGTGGCTTAAGTCAAAAAGCTCCTAGAAGCTCTAGGCATAGT
This sequence comes from Gigaspora rosea, assembly GCA_003550325.1. Taxonomy (NCBI): domain Eukaryota; kingdom Fungi; phylum Glomeromycota; class Glomeromycetes; order Diversisporales; family Gigasporaceae; genus Gigaspora; species Gigaspora rosea. The sequence continues at coordinate 5,737 of QKWP01001008.1, forward strand.
AATAGAAAATAGTTTTTTTAATATAGTAATTTATATTATGTATTTATTTAGCTATTAATTTCATGTATAATATTTGTATTAAATAATAAAAATCAAAATATATCGTCTTTTAATTATATATCTGAAATGAACAAACATAAAATTTATTTTAATTATACCAATTTTCATCTTTAATATCATCTAGCAAAAAAACAGATCGATATCAAGATATTAAAATATACCCTTTAGTTAACTGATACTTACCCTTAGTTAACTGATATTTACCCTTATATACTGATATTCATCTTTTATATTGCCATAGATCCGCCAAATAATCGAGGCAAAACAAATATATAATTATAATATAAAAGATCGATATCGGAATATTAAAATATACCCTTTAGTTAACTGATATTTACCCTTGTATATACCGATATTTATCTTTTATGTTGCCATAGATCCGCCAAATAATTATGACAAAACAGATATATAATTATAATATAAAAGATTGATATCAGGATGTTAATATATACTATTTAGTTAACTGATATTTATTTTTTATTTTGTACCGATATTCATCTTTTATGTTGCCATATATTTGCCAAATAATCGTGGCAAAACAGATATATAATTATAATATAAAAGATCGATATCAGGATGTTAATATATACCCTTTAGCTAACTGATATTTACTCTTGTATATACTGATATTCATCTTTTATCTCTATATAAAAGATCAATATCAGGATGTTAATATATAACCTTTAGTAAACTGATATTTATCTTTTATGTTGTACCGGTATTCATCTTTTATGTTGCCATAGATTTGCCAAATAATCGTGGCAAAACAGATTATAAACAGATGCATAAAGGGTAGATATCAGGATACTAAAGGTATCCTGATATCTATCCTTTATGCATTTATTGAACCTGTGTAATATATCTAGCTAATATTCAATATGTTAAATAAAATACACTAGTATTCGTAATTTGTAATTAAATATATTTGCTTTATACAATAAAACATAAATTGAATTATATATATATACTTGTTTTTACAGATGCAGTTCAGAAATGGGTGTCATTATGCAAATTTATGCAGAATTATTAAGATCATGAAAATGCTATTAAGCTAATTTTATGTCAATTCGTCATTTGCAATCATTAAATTTGCTTAGAACTAATGAATTGTACAGGCCACTGTTCTTACCCATTTTCAACTGGGTTGCTATATCATCAACCAGATGAACCAACCAACCGCGGTTGACCCAATTTTGCTTGACCCAGTTCCAAACTCTATCTTTCAATGTTGATTTTAGAGCTAAATACAAAAATCAGGTAAATACTAGCTTCAATATTGTTAATGTTAATGTTATTTTTGATATTAATGTTTTGATGCTTTTTTTATTTTTTTAGTATTTTTTTTATTGTCAACTAATGCTTCTTGTAAACATTGATTTTAGAACTATAGTATATACAAGATTAGGTAAATATTAACTTTAAGATTGAGTAGTAATAATGTTTTGGTACTTTTTTGCATTTTTTTTAGTGCTTTTTTTTGTCATTATCTTAGTGCTTTTTTCATCATTTTTTTGGAGCTCTTTCTAATATTCTTTGGCGCTTCTTTCAATATTATTTTGGTACTTCTTTAATTGTTTTTTGGTGCTTTTTTTATTGTTTATTTAGCACCTTTTGATGCTTTTACTGTGTTTTTTTAGTGATTTTTTCATTATTATCTTAGTGCTTCTTTTATTGTTTTTTTAGAGTTTTTTTAATGTTCTTTGGTACTTCTTTCATTATTATTCTAATGCTTCTTTAATTGTTTTTTGGTAGTTTTTTTTGTTGTTTATTTGGCACATTTGTTGTTGTATTTTTTTTATTGCTTTGAGTATTTTTGATCTTTGTATAAATAATAGTATTAATGTTTATATAAATGTTAAAGTTAACATTAATACTATCATTTGTATTAACATTAATAAAATGTTTGTATTAACAATATTAACATTCATATTAATATTAATGCAAATGTTCATAGTATTTTAATATTTATAACCTGCAGGTCGATAGCATAGCAGTTATGCTCCCAGGTTTCCAATCGAAGGTTGCTGGTTCAATACCGTTGGCGGTATTGAATTTGAAAGTCAGAACATGATTAGGAATAACTGAAGTTATACAAGATGTAAGGTCAGTCCAATGAGGAACGAACTTGATGGTGGCATCCCTGGTGTAACATTTACGTACCCACAGAAGTCAGACTGAGGAAGATCGGACGATTATGCAGGAAGTATAAATAATACCGGCGCAAACCCATATTTGGGCGGCGAAAGGCAAGCCAGATGAAGAACTCATCGTCATAGAACTCTTAGCAGCCAGAACCTTATCAGAAGAGAACTGTTTGGGTAGTGTAAGGCAAGCCGGATGGGGTATCGGAGATTAGGTGGAAAGGTTGTTAAGGAGGGATACATAGAAGAGGCGCGTTGGGTCTAAGATGGAAAAAAAATTTTTAATATTTATTAAATTATTAATTGTAATATTGTAATAAGAAAAAAATATAAAGAATAATAAATCAAAACAACTCTTTTCAACGATTCCTCAAACCATCAATCACCAAATGGACCTGCAACCAAGTGTTTAGTTAGTATAGAAAACAATACACAAAACTTTTCTCGTAGCAACTAGAACCAGTAGTCTTAAGCTTGGTGAGTTTTCAGATTATTTGGGGAACTGAAATAGAGTTGAAAAAGAACTCCCTTTGGGTTTTTGGCTCCCTGATGGAAGTCTACAGAACTATTGAACAAGTAGTTAGTAAATACTGGAAGTACATGTCAAGAACTTGTAGAAGTATTAGTGGAAGCAAGCTCCTGGTTTTTTATACTATTCTATACTTTGCAAACTCCTATACCCTCTCTACATTGGTTTTTCAGCCTCCCATATAGCTTTTCACAAAATTTTTAACAAAAAGTGGAAATTTCGGTATACTCTCTCCAAAAGATCAACATTGTTTACCTATTCCAAAATGGAAAATTAAGTCACGAGAAGTCATGAGAGATCACAATACAAGCTGCCAATGTGTTTACGTGTATAGCAATGATTGACAGATGTCTAAGGAGGAACCTTCTAGAAAAATTTTGATTGGTATATTTTGACCTCTTAGTATAGATTTTTCCTATGGTTTTTCACTTTAAGTACAGTATCAAAATTTTAGTTAATACTGTATAATTTTTATGAGCATAGTATAGGCATCAATTATACTGTTATTTAGATTGTTTTTCTTTTTTTCTTTTGTTTTTTCTTTTTGTTGTTTTCTTTTTTTCTTTTGTTTTTTCTTTTTCCCCTTTATATCTTCCTTTTGTACTCGTTTTCTATTTTGTCTGTTTTTGCTTTCCCCTTTTTTATGCTCTTTGTAAAGAAGGAAAAATTTAAAGGAAAGAAAAAAAACGGTCCTGATATGGCATACAATGCTAGTATCAGTGTTAGTTGGGCGTACACTTTATGGAGTCGTACAAAAGTTCGAGCAAGTTCGGGATTCGACTTGAGACAAAAAGTTGTTATGGCAAATCGCTTTGGGTACATAGTACTTGGAGAGTTTCTTTTTGATAGAGTTAAATTAGTAATTAGTAGCAGCATTATATTACCTTTCTCAAATAATAAAAAGAGCAGGATCGTTGAATATAAAAAAAAATAAAGAATAATAAATTGTTAATATTTAATAACTATTTAATAAAATATAAATCATTAACTAGATATAATTGTAATAATAAAAAATTTAAAAAATTATAATTTAAAAAATAAAAATAAGAACTTTTCTTGTAAAAAATTTTGATATATTAGTTCAAACATTAGCATTGACATTAGTACAAATATTAGCATTGATATTATTTCAAATATTAATATTAACATTAGTACAAGCATTAGTATTAACATTATCATAGACATTAGTAATATTAATATGAATATTAATATTAATGTTAATATGAACATTAGTATGAACATTTATAATAATATTTATATTAATGTCAATATAAATATTTATATAAACATTTGTATTAACATTTATATTAATATTAATACAAATGTTCATATACTGATAAATATTTGTATTAACATTAATACTATACGAAAACAAAATTATTTCAGGCTTGAAACCCTGAAATTAAATTTGATTTTGAAATTGTTTTTGATCTATTTGATTTAAAACTTTAAATTTTTTGATACTTTTTTGAATAGACAAAATTATAAGAAATATAAATATATAAATTTTATTTGCTTTTCCTTATAAAAATTTTAGTTGCTTTAATGAACCTAAAATAGGCCTTTTTAAAAATCAATTTTGGTAGCATCACTAATTAATATGAATGTTAATATGAACATTTATATAGATGTTAGTATAAACATTAATATAAATATTAATATAAATATTTATATAAATGTTAATATTAATATTAATACAAATGAAGGGTGTGGCGACATAGTGTAGTTGGATTGTTGTCACCCCCAAGTAGTTGTAACAAAAGGTACAGAGTTCAAATCCCACTGGCTGGAGATGATTTTGAAAAATTTACCTGCATTACGGCAACCTGCACTCTGAGCTCGGATGTACAAATCTGTCTTCTAGGTTATACCGACTCGTATTGGGAGCTCTGGCGTTGTGTTATGCACAAAACTGGGCCGCATAGATTCTGGGGAGCGCAGGCGCTGTGTTATGCACAAAACCGTAGGACAACAGGAAACCATACTTGGCAAGACCCGAGTAAAGAGGTAGCTGACTTTCGACGGTGCCCAAACAGGAATCGGACGGGGACTGACCGGTTTGGACTGACCGGAAGTGGACTTACGATCAAAGGGTTTATGATAGACCCTACCAACCTGACCACCGGAGGTCGCACCAGAGGAAAAGGACATGTGTTGTGAAATCATGTACCAGGGTTGAGAGCCTCTGGGTTCTCCAGGGCAGACCAACCCTTCCGGGTCTTTGGATTGGAAGTAAGAGAGCAACCGGGGGAAGTAAAGTTCCAGAGGAAAGAAATTGAAAGAAGAACAGAGTGGTACTGGGGTCATGTGAACTTTACAAGGGCAGAAGTAGGTAATGATAGGGGGTAACCCCTGCTGCTACCGAAGAGTAGATGATACCTGTATGGGACGAGAAAACACTCTACCAAGTTTCCCACTAAGAATAAACTAGCCCTAAGGGTGCGGTTAGTATCTGGTATGAACTTCAGGTTTAGTAGCTGGTGGCTGTGCCAATGATACAAGATGGACCGGCAGGAGGCAAAAGATCAGAGGGTTTAAATAGACAATACCAGTATGTGGATTGCAGATATGGCAGCTAGGGTAGAACCTTCGGGTAGCTACTTAAATAGGCAACCAAAAGTTGCAAGTAAGGCTAGTTGTACTCTCGTCAATGTACGAATGTCGGCTTTCCCTCCATATAGGGTGCTGAGGTCTAATATATCTTGAATAAAAGCCAATCCCCAAAGTGGGTACTTTGACACTAAAAAAAAAAATATATATATATTAATACAAATGTTTATATTAATATTTATATTAACATTAAAACAAACTTTAATTTGAGCATTAATATAAATATTAATATTAATATTAATAATATGAACATTTATATTAATATTAATATTAATAGAGGTGTGGTCACTTAGTGGATTGAATAAGTTGTTACTCCCCAAGCAGTTGTAATTACAGGTATAAGATTCAAATTTTATTAAAAACATTTTTGAAAAATTATATCTGTATTATAGCAACCTGAACTGGAAAACCAATTTAGATCAGTAGATTTGTAGCTTGGATTATATCAAGAGTGCATTGGATTCTTGTAATACTAATGAACATATTGGAAGCTTGGTAGTATTCATGCATGTATAAAGAAATGCAAACTGGCATTGGGTAGTTCAAACTCTTGATAAGTTCAAAGGGCACATAAAGATCCTTCTGGGAGGTGCAGAAAAAGGAAGCATGCTTGGCAAGACCCAAACAAAGAGGTAGTCGGCTTTCAATGGTACTTGAATAGGAATCAGATAGAAACTGACTGAAAGTGAACTGACCAAAAGTGAACTGACCAGAAGCAAACATATGACAAAAGGGCTTATGTCAGGGCCCTACCAATTAGACTGCCAGAGTTCTACCGGAAGAAAAAAACATGTATTTCAGAAGCATGTACCAAGAGGAGGGAAATCTTAGGTACATAAAGTCTGGCTGACCAACTTTTCTGGGTTCTTAGATTGGAAGTAAGAATGCAACTAAAAAAAGAAAACGAGTAGGGGTAAAGAATGCAACTGGGAAGAAAACTAGAAGAGAAATAGAGGAAGTACTAGGTTGGTAAACTTTGCAAAGGCATGTATTGTACTATAGATACTAGTAGAAAGGTAGTGACTTGAGATTAGTGATTTGAACTAATTGAGCTATAATCAGTTAACCGACCCAAACTGAATAATTTTTGAGTAACTGGTTGAGTAAATGCTTAATTAGTTGACCTGTACTGTTTGAGAATCGGTTGACAAAATGTTAAGAAAAAAGTTCTAAAAAGTTCTGAAAAGAAAATAGCAGACAAGAGTAAAGGTTCGAAAGTAAATATGAAGTAATCTTAATTGGTTGAATTGGTTAATACCAAATATTTTAGTTCAGTTAACTGATTAAGAAAAATTTTCTTAGTTCAAATCACTACTTGAAATACGGGCTAGGTTATGGCAGCATTTAAGAAATGGCTTGAGATATGAACATAGTAGCAGTGGCACTACAGATACTACTAGAGGACAAGCAATGTGTACAAAAACCAGGTTGAATATGTGAGTAGGACATATATAATGCTTTGGTTATAGATAAAATAGTCTAAGACTTGGTACTTAGTAGTTGTAGGAATCAATTATAATAGACATGGATGTTGTAATGATAACTATACTTAATAAAAGACCAAGGTGTGAACTCATCTTTAAAAAAAAAATTAATAATAAAATTAATGTTAATATTAACATTAATACAAATTGTTTATATAAATATTTGTATTAATATTTAAAGTAAAAAAGACATTGACTGCACCCATCAAGATTGAGCCAAAAAAAAAATAAATATATTTATATAAATATTAATATGAACTTTAGTATTAATATTAATATATTGTTATTCAAGTATAGTATTAAAATCATATGAATATTAGTATTAATGGGGTGGCAATCAATTAATTAACAATCACTTCATCGGTATAACATTTCACTAACAATTAGTGTTCCTATGAACCTGAACTGAACTGAACTTAGGTCAAGTTCAGGTTCAGGTTCAGGTTCAGTATTGAACCTGAACCTGAACATTTTTTAAAACATGTTCAGGTTCAGTATTGAACTCTTAGAGCAGGTTCAGGTTCAGGTTCAGTATTGAACTTCTAGAGCAGGTTCAGGTTCAGTTCAGGTTCAGTTCATAAGTTCATGAACATGTTCAGGTTCAGTCTAGTGTTCATAAGAACTAGCAATTCTAGGTTTGGGTCTGGGTTTGGTCTGGTCCAAACCAGACTCAAATTCTAAATTTTATTATTAAAACTTTATACTAAACTCAAACTCAATAATAAGTTTGGTCGGGCTAGTCCAAATTTTGCAAACTAGTTTGAATCTAAATAAAAATATATGTATTTTTTGATACTAAACAAGATTACTTAGAGTGAGAAGTATAAATCAGTTAGTAAAATTTAGAGAATCATAGAAATTTGTATAATTTTATTAATAAAATTATACAAATTTCTATGATTATCTAAATTTTACTAATTGATCATAACTTCTTGAACTAAGTAAACTTGTTAAGCACCAAAAAATACATCAAATCGGCATATTTTATTTTACTTTTCTTAAAATTTGAAGAAAAGATGCTTAATTTTGGAAAATTTCATCAAAAATTCAAAATTAAGCATCTTTGACGCAAATTTTAAGGAAAATAAAATAAAATATACCGATATAATGTATTTTTTGGTGCTAAACAAGTTTACTTAGATCAAGAAGTTATGATCAATTAGTAAAATTTAGAGAATCATAGAAATTTGTATAATTTTATTAATAAAATTATACAAATTTCTATGATTCTCTAAATTTTACTAATTGATTATAACTTCTTGATATAAGTAAACTTGTTTAGCACCAAAAAATACATCATATCGGTATATTTTATTTTATTTTCCTTAAAATTTGCGTTAAAGATGCTTAATTTTGAATTTTTGATGAAAATTTTCAAAATTAAGCATATTTTCTTTGAATTTTAAGAAAAGTAAAATACAATATTCCGATTTGATGTATTTTTTGGTGCTTAACAAGTTTACTTAGTGCAAGAAGTTATGATCAATTAGTAAAATTTATAGAATTATAGAAATTTGTATAATTTTATTAATAAAATTATACAAATTTCTATGATTTTCTAAATTTTACTAATTGATCCTAACTTTGTGAGTTAGGTAAACATGTGCATATATTATGAATCTGAACATGTTCATGAACCTTGAACTGAACCTGAACTGAACTTTTTTTAAGTTCAGGTTCAGGTTCATGTTCAATAATTTAAAATTCAGGTTCAGTTCAGTATTGAACTTTTAGAGCAGGTTCAGGTTCAGGTTCATTGAATCTGAACCTGAACCTCTATTGAACTGAACTGAACTTCAGAACCCTACTAACAATTATTCACCGACAAAGTATTTCTGGTCATTGTTGTTAGGGTCAGGGTAGAACTAGGTAGAATTAGGACTTAATTTAGTGTGCTTTATGAAAAAAAACTTGTCGGTAAAATTAGCTTTGGTGAAACAAACTGTCAGTAAAATGAACTTGTCAGTAAGTATTTGTCGATGAAATATTATGTCAGTGAAGTGATTATCAGTGAAATAATATGAACCCGTATTAATGTTCATATGAATATTGGTATAAATATTCATATATATGTTGTGTCCGATGCCTGATTCAGAATCAGGCTGCCCTAGATGAGAATTTTGTAGCAGAATTAGGACTTCAGATGACTTTAGGGTTAGGGTTAGACTAGAGTTAGAGGTAGGATTAGGCCAGATTCCAAATTGGGACCAATTCTTATCTGGGACACAACATATATACTCATATGAATGTTAAACATTTATATGAACATTAATATAAATGTTGGTATAAACATTTATATGAATATTTATATAAATGTTAAATATTTATATAAATGTTAAATATTTATATAAATGTTAATATAAATGTTAACACTATGGTATGGCGACTTAGGGAAGTTGTTAAGTTGTCACCTCCCAAGCGGCAGGTCTAGAGTTCAAATCCCACTGGGGACGATTTAGAAAAATAGGCCTGTGTACTGGTAACATTTATTTGACGATCGGTTGGGTACATTACCTGTAGTCCTTGGTTACCATCTTGAATGGGAGCTTTCAGGCGAAGTTGTGTTCTGTGACACAGACAAATCCAAGGAACCAGAATATTTGAAACCCATTTGGCAAGACTGAGTAAGGAGGTAGTGAAGATCTTTGACAATACTGCGGATCCGAAATTTGAGACCGAAGAACTGGATGAACACCCTGGGGCAAGTGGGCACCAACCTGGCTACCGGAGAACCTAAGGAAAAGGTCCTATGCTACGGAATTAGGAACCAAGTGAAGTTAACCAAAAAGGCACCTAAAGCTGAGGTACAACGACCCATCCGGGCTAACTGGTTTGGTAGTTTGGGAGGGATCAGTTATAGGACTGGTGATGTAGGTATCGGGATCAGAATGAACCTTGCAAGGGCAAGAATACTGTGCGGTTTAATGGTTAGCCCTGACTGCTAGTGGTGGCCTTGGCCATTGCAAAGGTATTCAATGCCTAATCTAGAAATGTGTGGGACATAGAAAGATTAGGGGGGTATGTACTACACCCTCCCTAGGGTAATCCAGCAGTTGGAATGCTACTAGATTACCTATAGAATTAGGGTGCAAGTAATATGGCAAATGTCGATCTAGGTGGTCTTCAATTGAAGCAGCACAGGGTTATGTGTAGGTGTGATTGTGGTAGGTGATACAGGACAGGGGACACCAGAGAGTTTAAATGAGTAATCTCCTAGTTAGGTTACAGGTACGGCGTATAGTGTAGAACCTTCGGGCGGACTACTTAAAATAGGCAACCAAAAGTTGCACGTGTAGCTATATGTACTCTCATTAACCAAGAATGTATTATCTAAAAACCTAATAAAAATCCACTTGCATGCAACATTGCAATATAAAAAAAAAAAAATGTTAACACTAACATTAATACAAACATTAATACTAACATTAATACTAATATTAATACAAATGTTAGTATTAACATTAATATGAACATGGTATTCAATCTGATTGGTTTAATTAGTGTTTTATATTATATAACCTAAACATTTTTTGCTATAGCTAGGGTACTCTATATATAGAGATTACTGTTACATTAATTTAATTTGTATTAGAACATGTGACTTATAAAAAAATTTTGTTACAGAACTTATTCACCATTTTGGTAAACATAGTACAATAGTTGAGTTAGTTCATCATAAAAATCTTGTTACAAAATTTACTTTCTATCTTACTGTAACAATATATAGTATATAATTAAGGTTATCATAAACTATATAAAAAATTTGGATACAAACTTAATTAATTATTCCAGTAACACATAATCCCATAACTAATAATTATATTTGATATAATGTAATTTGATTACTAAATTGCTATATACTCAACTACTAAACTAATACAAATATATTCCTTATATTAGATGTAGATAATTAAATTTTTATATAAGTCTAAATTGAATATTCCTTATCAGAAGTATACAATGAAAAGTGAATGACTGCTTATTGTAATTGAATCTTTAGATAGTACCCAAAAACAAAATGATAGTTGGCTAAGCCTAAGGGTCATGTGCTAGTTAATTGAATACCACAAGTGATATAGACAAATATATTAAGTAACCCAGTGATATTACCACTTATTTTTTTTTTTAATATAGTGCGAACAGTCTAAAAACATCAAATCAATTAATAATTTTTTTAAATTGTATCTTCTCAATAAAAAATTTTAAGTTGTAAAATAAAATATATAATTTGATAGCTTTTAACAAAGTCTATCAAACTACATATTTTATTTTAAAAATTTTTGCTTATTATTAAGAAGATGTAATTTTAAATTTATAAGTTTTTAAAATTTTTAGCACTATACATAAAAAAATTAAAAAACATATAAAAATTTTAACCAATTAAATTCAATTTTATAAGACAGAATTTTTAGCACTACTATAAAAATTTGATGTGACTAAACTATTTGCGCCATATTCAATATTCAAACTAAAATTTTGGATAATTTTTAAATTTAGTTATCTGACAAACTCATATGATCATAAAAAAATTTCTTTTTGTTATTTTTTAATAGACTTGTTTATTTATTAAAACTAATAGTTTAAACACTAATATAAAAACTACTACCCATTTGATTTTTAAATAGGCATCTTTACTTTGAAAGAATATTTTTCATCTTTTCTTATAAAAAAATTACTCTAATTTGAGTTTAATTCCGGTTTATACAATAGTATTAGATTATCTGTTTTCAATTTAGTAATGTATAAATTTAGATATTGTGTATAGAATAGATATTACTAGAAAAATGGGATCTGGACAAATATAAAACCGCATCCACTAATTTGTGCGGGTAATACAAGCTCCTGAAGAGAAAATAGCCAATTGGAGAGTGCAAATTTTGACTATTCTGGATCAGCCCGACGAAGAATTCGAACATGTGTAAAAGAAGAAAAAAGCAAAACTACGCAAAAACTAATGTTTAATCGATATTAGAGCACTAATTAAAAATGACAAGAATAAAATTTTACTTATATTAAGCATCATTCTAACCATATAGCCTTAACATTAAGGCCCTAACTATAAATTTTTATCTCACGCACTTAGTTTATTTACAAAATCGGATTTCCTTTTTTGGTTTGTGTTACTCACACAAATTATATGTTGACTAACAAGTCAACAATTCGGCTAAGCATAGCATCACGTGATACCGGAACACATGATCGGCAGAATCGCTCACTCTAGGGTGTCCAGGATTATGCGATGCGATGAGGTAAATTATGCGGACGAATTGAGGTTGATTCTGCGATGGATGCGAAATAAATTTAAAATTATGTGACCAATTATGCGACCAATTAGATCGATTATGCGATTTTTATTATATGTAATTAATTTTTTTAATCTGTTTTTTTCAGAATTTCTCGGATGGACATTTATCAAAAATTTTCCTCGACTATGCTCGTAATTTAAGTTCATTCATTTTCTATATCAGAACTTTTCGGGACCTACATTTTTGGAAGTTGACCAAAAGTCAACTATTCAAAAATTTACAAAGCGCCCAATACGCCCCATTAACTTAGATATAGGGCCGGGTACATACCACAGAAAGGAAGAGCCGATATTAGCTAGGTAACACAAGGTGAAAATCAGCTGATCAGATGAGGTTGCACAGGGACTACGGAATCAAACTCAGAGTACCGGCAGACACATCGGCCAATCACATGGTGTTACACCAAACATTGGCGAGAAATCACATAAATACACTCGCCACAAACTCTCTCTTTCTCCTTACTCACAAAGCAAACTAGCATCAGAAAATTCGCATAATTCAAATACACGCAAATACAAGCACCAACATGGCACAAGGAAAAAAGAAAAATATGGCAATATACATAGCTGAAGAGACAGCCCCAGCAAACGTATCCAACTCAACAGCATCCAGCCCGGCCATGCCCCAAATCAATTCGTCAAAAATTGACTTCAATACAAGGGCATACATCGATTCCGCATGCCAAGCATCAGCAAATGCAATTGTTGACTCTATTAAGTCATATATCGACCAAAATATGAGTATGCAAATGAATATGATTAGCAAGATGAATAAGCGCCTAGACGTGTACATGAATCAACAACAAACCAAGGAGACCCAAAAAAAAGCAAGGTTCCCATGACGACACCCAGACATAACCATGACTATAATCCAGCTACAACTGCAGGAAGCAGCACCGTGAACCAGGAACCAATCCAGCCCCAACAAGGTAATTGCCCACTAACCCCAATTTTAAATAACCTCATCATCAGCGCTGCCAAGCTACCAACCGAGAAAAATACTGCGTCAACAAATGAAGCCCAAGGAACATTTCTTCACAACAAACCCATAAAAATCAAAGCAACCATGCATAATACAACCCTGATAAGTCTTCAAAATAAATTACCACAGTCTAATACCAACTCTCTTAACTTCTTTGATGACCAACTGTCCCTTGATAAGCAAGCTGCAGCAATTTTAAATATTGACACACTAGTCAAGAAATCATACGAGGCCATTATTAAAAGATACGAAAATCTGGCTAAAGACAACTAATGGTGCAATAACAACAACTCTATTTGGCCAATTTCTAAGGATTCATTAGTCAAATATATTACCTTTCTCCACAACAAAGTCTCACCCACCACGATTTTATTATATCTAGCAGCATTAAAGTACCATCACGAACGAAACCACTATAATTGGACAAGTGTCCGAACTGACCCTCTAATAACCCAACTACTGAAAACTATTAACGCATCACATACTCACTCCCCCATCAAACAGAAAGCACATATTACCCGCCAGCATCTTACCATAATCAAATCCAAACTTGACATGACAGACCGAACAAACATACTATTCTGGGCAGTTGCACTATCAGCCTTTTACGGACTAGCCCGTCTTGGTGAACTTCTGCCAAACAACCAATCTGATTCATCTAAAGTCCCATCACTAGCAGCATTGAGTTTCGAAAAAACTGGCAATACAACATTCGCTCTCATCCAATTATCCAGGACAAAAGTTCACAAACCGTCTAACCGGGCAACATTAATAATAAATCCAACAAATGACGCGCTATGCCCCGTATGCGCACTAAAATATATGCATTACATAGAACACAAGCATCATATGCCAACAACTGTCCTCTACTGTTCACCAAACCAGACGGATCCTGGGCCACAAAACGATGGTTCATATCCAAACTAAAGCAACTGCTACCTAATGAAAACGTGGCAGGGCACAGCTTTTGGGCAGGAGGAACTACTGAACTCATAATGAGAGGCGTTCAACTCGTATTAATTCAAAAAATTGGCAGGTGGGACTCTGAGTCTTTCTACAACAATCGCATCAATCCTCACAAACGCATATATTGCCTGAGCCTCAAAATATATATATAAATTTACAAACACACAACACTTTGGAATCCTTCGGCTCAGCCAAAAAAAAAAAAAGGAGAGTAAAGAAAAGAAAGCTCATGGTTACGCAAATGGACATCCAAAAAAAAAAAAGGAGAAAGAAAGGATGACAAGACAAAGTACAAGTAACAAAGAGGCAAAACAGGTTCAAATAACAGAATCATGAAACATCTTTGGAGCAAGCTCATGATTCAGCCATTTTAATGGCCAGCCTGCTTCGGCAGGCGGGAAACCACCGGCCGGTAATCAGATTATCAATTTTATCTACTTAGAACATGGTCAGTCGGCAACCCCTGCACATTTATTGCTAAACCTTCGGGGAATTGCCGCTTCGGACTTATTACTTCATACATGTATTAACACACTACACATACAATAAAAATTATATTCTGGCTCCATATTGAGCCACCCACCCAAACTTATGGGCACGCAAAATGTTTTTCGGTCACCATTCTTATCACCCAAATTACAAATCTAAAGCTTGTCGAATGAAGTTAACATATTCCCAACAACCAATCAGATTTTATTCACGTGATTTATGCTTTTTTTGCTTAAGCATATGCGATGCGAAAAAATAGCAAATTATGCTCACTCTAACGTTACACGGCGGTGGCAATCGCCAATCGGAAGCCGGTCACGGGGACACAGACCATATACCATCGCACAAACAAGCCACCCAAAATATGGCATAAATACCAAGACCCCCATATCCGACAAACTCTGTCCTGAAAACAGAAAATTTTATTCTCCCCACCCTCATTGCACTGGAACAAGCATCTGATTCTGCCTGTTCGATCAGCCGGCTTGCTGCGGCAGGCGGGAAACCACTGGCTGAATAATAAAGCTCAATTAACATCTACCTGGGCTGTTACTGCGATTCCCAGCCCAATAGTCATCTTTACTTTAAAAGAATATTTTTCATCTTTTCTAAAACATTTCAAACTACTGTAGTGATTTTTTTTATAATTATGTTTATTTTTCACCGTTTTTTTTGCACCGAACGAGCCTTCTATAAAATTTCCTTTGGAACTTCAAGATGCAACCTTCTTCGAAACAGCAAAAGATTATTTTTTTAGACTCCCAAAAGATCGAGACTTTACGGCGGTGCTTATGTTAATAGAACCTTGGCGGTAGATCTTCAGGATGCCACAATAAGTTTACAAATCATACAAATCTTGTTGAACATGTACAAGAGATTCACCGCTCTATGGTATTGAGTGTACAATATCAACTACAAGCTAAAAATCATGATATTGCATCGTTTAAAAGATCTTTGCTTGTAGAACTTAATGATCTTATAAAGATTAGAGCGTAATAAAGAAAAATATCTACCTTTAATTGAACATGGTTATCCTATTAACGAAGTATTTGGTGAAAGTCGTCAAAATATTTTAAGATTGAAAGAAAATTTCAAGAACTTTAACAACGTCAATTACAATTTATTGAAAACTATTTTGAGTAAGAAAATTGCTTCTGAGAAAGAAAAATTCAAAGCTAACCTTAAGATGTAAGTTAATAATTTTTTATTGAAAATATTTCTTTTTGGAGATGAATTTATTGTCCGAAACAAAGCGAGGACTATTACGTTCTAGCGCACATCTATGCAATGTCCGGCCGAAAGAACCAATAGAATTTGAGCAATGATGGCCCCGTGATGATCATCAATCAGTGTAACTCGCTCTAGGTTACACATAAAGAATTTCATTTTTTTGCTTCGGACTTAGATCAGATTCTGATTTCCTAGTTACGTAATCATCCGGATAGATACTTGTGTATTCAATTAATCTAACATAATTCTTTCGTTAGATTGACTTAACTTGAACAATTATGATTAAAAATTTGTATTCAAAATTACATTTATGTAAATCTAATTTATGGGAACTTGAAATAAAATTAAGCAAATCGTGGTATACACCCTAATAAGACTATACAAACCGTCAAATTTTGAAACCTTTCAGAAAATTTTTATAAGTTTTTATAAAATTAAAAAACGACTTGTTTTAATATTTTCATATTTGCTTCATCTAATAGTGCTCTACGATTTTCAAAAGAAGTATTACGCATAATTAAGATCTTTTCATGTTCTTGGATATGGGGTTCTGGAACTTGAGGTCACATCTCCCAAAATTTACTGCGGCGGCTGTGGCTGACCCGCACTTTTGGCTAATTCCTAATAACCCACCAAGAACCTGGCCTACGAATAAGGCGACCAGATGATGTTGTAACAGTTACATTAAAATTATTTTTCTCAATAGTGTTCTTTTTTTTGGAATTTATCTTGCTTGATTTACGCTTTCCAAGCAATTGACGTTTCTCATTATGTTCCACATCCAATTGTAACTCATCATTATTAGGGTTAGTCGAGTTAGTCTCCTTTTTATTAAAACTATCTAATTGTAACATATCATTATTAGGATTAGCCGAGTCAATATCCTCTTTATTAGAACTATCCAATTGTAACTCACTGCTCAAATGTAACTCATCATTACTAGGGTTAGTCGAGTCAACCTCCTCTTTATTAAAACTATCCAATTGTAACTCATCATTATTAGGGTTAGTCGAGTCAATCTCCTCTTTATTAAAACTATCCAATTGTAACTCATCATCATTAGGATTAGTCGAGTCAATCTCCTCTTTATTAGAACTATCCAATTGTAACTCATCATTATTAGAATTAGTCGAGTCAATCTCCTCTTTATCAGAACTATCCAATTGTAACTCATCATTAGAATTAGTCGAGCCAAACTCCTCTTAATTAGAATTATCTGATTGAATATCAATGTTAGAATTGTCAATGACCACTTGTACAATAGGATAATTATCATCCGAATTTATTTGATCCTCCGAATCCTCATAATCTGACTTTTCTATATTTTTCCCAATATTAGGGGTAAGATCTAATATAGTCCGAAAACCACGCACTTTTAAATTCATTATGTAGAATTTCTTTCCAATCATTAGGAAATCCTCTATGAAATTTGTCGCATAATTCTTGTGAAAAACCGTTAATTATCATATCTTTAATTGAAATATCACCTTCAAGTTTATAAAACTTATTGTTATCAGTCTTTACTAAATTTTGGTCTATTCGATCAAGAATGGGTGTTGAATGCCATCGACTACTTTGTCCTCCCGATTTTTTGATGATACCAGAGAGTATTATCCATACTTCTGTTCCAGGTGGAAATAAATCTTTATTGTCCGTCAGAGTAACACATTTCAAGTACCAATTTGATAAAGAATAACTTTTATATTTTTATTTTCAGGTCTCCTTGGAAGTGGACGTAAAAAGTTTGAAGGTGGAGTGTGAGGTACTGGAGAGATAAAACTAGGACTTGGATATGGTGACATATAGTGTGCAAAATAACGAGGATGACCATATTCTACCAGATTTGGCGACGACAATATATTTGGAATACCAGAAAAGGAAGGAAATCGACTTGCTACTTCTCTTTGAACTTGAGAGGGAAACACGCCAAATGTAGGTGTAGAAAAAGCCGAACTAGCGACTACATCACCAGTATGAAGCGGAAATGGCGTTCTGTTGTAGTTTGAATTTAAGACGTGACAGGGCGTGAGCGATCGAAAAGCTCTTTCATTCTCGTCACTATTAAAGATCGCTTCGAAGAGTTGCTTCTGTTCTTCAACCATAATGTAGGTAGGTCTGACTCAATCAAAATGAGCATGATTAAAAATCCATCTGATTGGCTGTCGATCCTTATAGTAATGCCCTATATAAAAATACGATCGATCATATGAAAAGTCACAAACGAATCTGATTATATCAGATTAAATTTGCTAGAAGCAAGTAATATTGGAAAGCAATATTTCTTTAAAATTTTGGTAACCGTTAATTATAAAAATTTATGACTTGCTATTTGCAAGTAAAAAAATTACATAATAAATAGCTAACGAAATTTTAAAGAAATATTGTTCTCCGACGTTACTTGCTTCTAGCAAATTTAATCTGATATAATCAGATTCGTTAGTGACTTTTCATATGATCGATCGTATTTTTGTATGGGACGTTTACCCTAATCAGCCAATGAAAATTCAAAGATCGGCAACCAATCAGATGGATTTTTAATCATGCTATCAAAATGGAGGACTTTATATAGTCTTTATGGATTCCGCTCACGTGACGCACTTGTTAGCCAATCAGCTATAGAGATCGACACGGATCAGCCCGATGTTTATTCTTGGCTTCGGACACAAACGGTATCCGTTTTCCTAGTTTATTGATAAATTTTTTTTTAGTTGACAAGATGAAGTTAAAAAACTTAATATTGAGTTTATAAATAAATAAACAAAAGATCAAATTTTTAGAAAAAAGGTATAAAAAATTGAATAAAGAATACGAAAAATTAAATGAAAAGTATGATAAATTGAGAAAAGAGAATGAGGCATTCATTGCTCCAACATAAGAATAACTATTTTATGGAACATTATTATGAGTCACAACAGGAGATTATAGTATTGCAGAAACGAGTTGTATTGTATATACTATTGTATTGAATCTACTGTATTATATTTATAGAGCCTAGAATTGTGGGAGGAAATTGAAAAGTTAAAAGAAAGTAATGAATTACTTTCTGTTATTTGTTTGATTCCAGACGATGAATAGTCTTCAGAAGTTTAATTATTCTTGAATAAATTTGTTCCTATTTGTTGCTTACTTAATGATCAATGATTTAACAAATAAAAAAGCTCTCATGCATTTAAATTTGGTTATACCGAATTTTATGATGGAACATAACCTTTTTATTAATGTTAAAAGAATCAGGCGAGCTTTTTGGAGTGATTATAATGAGAGGAGTAGTATTTCAGAATGACTACAATGAAGAGAGGCTCATCACGATTAAAACAGAAAGCATGCCGACAATGTGTACTCTGGATGATCATGTGATGGTGCCGATGACCACTTAGTTGAACAATCCTTTTTGAATCTGGAGTAGCTGACATCCGGAGTGCAACCTTGTACACATTTTTGGTATGCAGATTTTCCAAAGTTATGGATGGTACAACTAGAGATGTGAATAATAAACTACAGGCTATTATAGCTTATAATTTACACAATGAAGGAAACCCACCTTTACGTCACTAAGGAATTCATCAAAAGAAACCCGTATTTACGGCCACGGTATAAATTATGAAAGGTGCTCGTTTTTACGGTCACGGTACGATCAAGATTTTGAGTGATTCAAATCAAGAATTCGCCGCGTCAATTATTACTAAACCATAACACTCTAAGATGACATGAAAAATTGCTTAATAATTCAATCACTTAAATCTGAGAGGTTTATGTAAAAGTATATTTACAGCTAGAGCTCTAATCTAACGATCCTAATTTTTCGGATCAAAATCTATCAACGCCTCACTCGTTGCTTCCACTATTAGGCCAAATTAGAATAGATCTTAGCATGACCCGATTGAATTTTCCGATTTAAATATAATTATAAATAAAATTTTTTGTATTTAATCATTTAATTTTAGTGTATTATTTAGGTTAGTGCTCGGCACAATCAAACAAAAATTTGACAGTCAAATACTTGACCAAGTCGGATATTAAACGATCATAGATCAAATCATTTATTTGGTATATACATATATTATACATGTATATATTTAACTGTTGTGATCTTTGATCGTCAAATTTTTGTTTGAGCACTAATTTAGTTTTAAATAATGGCATCAGATTAGATAAAAAGCTTATTAAATACATAAAAAAACATTATTTAAAAAATTTTTGCACGGTATCATTCACATATAGAATAGTTCCCATATCAAAATCACCTTTGTTCACAATATCCGTTCCTTAGGGTGTGCAGCGGCCTATAGGTAGGGTCATCACTAATTGCGGATTTTTTATTGCAATCTTATTAAAACAAAAATTAGATTTATTGAAATAAATAATTAACTAAATATACTGTACTTTTTTTTTAAATTGAACATCAAGACTAGCTCTACAATGAATAGAGCTAATATTTTTATAAAAAATATTTAGAACACTGATGATTAGTGTTCTTACTTTTGATTATTAATATTCTTTTACTTTTTAAAAAAAAATTTTAAAAAAATAGTTCTATTTCAGCGTTAGAACTTCAATTTAAAAAAAAATAAAAAATAGCATATTGTTTGATTAATTATTTATTTCAATAAATGTAATTTTATTTTGGTAAAATTTAATCATATTAATATTAATATGGGGTTCTATTTACAATATCAATCAAATTAAGTCATACAAACTTAATAAATTGGTTCCCATTACCCAACCCGGGTCAATTTTTGCAAAACTTTTTTTTTACAGCTATTATCAAAATTCCTGGGACACCTGTAAAAATTTGTTGAATGATTTTTCTGCCGATCCAGTTAAGTTAATAAGATCAGGTGACTGATATATATTACAATAAGACTAAATATCGACATGCATACTTGTCACACTTGTACGTAAGTCGTTCTTATTCTTTGGCATGATCCAAATGAACCATTTATTTATTTCTAATTATTTTTCGACAAAAAATTCGGTTTAAAAAATTGTGTAAAATTTCAATTCCTATTCGTTGGCAAGATCCATTTTCATTTAAACGAAGCATTTATTCATTTCTAATTATTTTTCGACAAAAAATTCGTTTTTAAAAAATTGTGTAAACTTTCAATTCCTATTCTTTGGCAAGGTCCATTTTCGTTCAATCGAAGCCTTTATTTCTAATTAATTTTTGACGAAAATTCGGTTTAAAAAAATTGTGTAAAATTTCATTTCCTATTCTTTGGCAAGATCTATTTTCGTTCAAATGAAGGCATTTATTCATTTTTAATTATTTTGAATCTACATTATTCTGAGTTCAAACAAATTTTTTATCCTTTCTATCCTTTATTAAGAAGGCATGTTGAAATTTTATAGGAGCATCGCAATTCTTAGCTCTATCATTTCGTTCGGGGTTGTTTATTCGTGGAAATCATACGAATAATTATATCGAATGTAGCTTTGATTTTTTAAAGGATGTAGTATTTACTCAAACTTAAGCTTATAATTCAGTTCAAGTATTTCATTATATAACCTCAAAAATGAAAAGATTTTATGAACAACGATTACTTTATTTTGCGCATAGGCGCCCCGGTTATTTACAACTTGCAAACGATTTGTATGCCCCAGTTGGAGTCTGTAGATATGGATTCAATCAGAAAAACAAGCATCAAAAATGGGTTTTTAGTGTTAAGTACCAAGCAAAATGATCTTTTTTACACTGTGAACAGTAAAATCAGAACATGCACTTGTCAAGTCGGCGCAACTGGTGCATCTTGCAAGCACCAAGGTGACGTTTCGATGATGTTTCATATTAAAATGTTGAATTTTTTTGCCATCTTTAACTCCCAATGATCGTATGGTTTATACATACATTGCACTTGGTGAATATAACAATTATTTACTTATTATTTTTTTATTTTATTCTTTGTTTTACTTTTATTTATTTATTTAATTATTTTAGGGCAAATCACTAAAAACTGTTCTTTTTATGCAAATTTCACTTCGCAAGAGTTGGAATCATCTAATCAAAGGATAGAAATCATATCTACCACGTATGTAATTATTCAAAGTTGCGATTGCATTAATAATTTACATATTGTTAGGGATTCGTTTGAACAAAATGAAGAATTAATAATTCTGTGGTTGGAACAAGTGACAATTCCGACAACTTCACTCTCGATATCTTCGTAGAAGAAGTTAGGAACGATTATCAAAACGCTGGTTCACAATTTTGCGTCGCTCTAAATAAATTCATTGAACAATACCGTGCATCAAAATCAATTTCGATTACTCGATTAAATTCCTTCTTACATAATATTAACAGCAACGTGGATGCTACACGTATTAAAAGTGGTGCTATAATACGTGTTCAGGTAGAATCCGTCAAACGTCGTAAACTGGAAGGGTCTAGTAGGGTAAGAAAGTCGGGTGCTAATGTGAATAGAATGAAAGAAAATGTTGATTCTCAAACTATTCTGTCCCGAAAAAAACGAAAAGTTAATAAAAAAAGAACATAATTTGGGTGGGAACGTTTCAAAAAATCAATCGAATTGAATTATATTAATGTATCAGTTAAAAATATTGTAATTGGATTTATTTTTAACTTGTGCATATTTTTTTATATTCTTTGTATCTATTGCTAAACTTGCGAAATTAAATTTCGTAACTTGTTTAAGTATCCAACTTAATTTCGATCGCGTTAATTAGGCGCGGCTGAGGCTGACTGCGCCACTAACCGGCATACATTCAAGATGTGCCTATTAATTAATTATTATATGGACCATTAACTTAACCGGATCGGCCGAAAAATTCATTCGGCAAATTTTTAACAGATGTCCCAGGAATTATGATAATAATAGTTGTAAAAAAAAATAGATTATTTGCTATCCGGGTGGCTTTTTTTTAAAAAAAATTTTATGTTTTTTACATATAAAATTTTTTTGAAACCAAAATTAAAAATCAGGTTGCCAGATTATTTTTTAAATTTTATGTTATGGGAACCAAAAATGAACTTTTGCATGACTTTATTAAGGATTATCTTTTTCTCCCAAAAGCAATTTTTGATACTATTGGGATTTATTTTCGGGATTTTGAACATCGGGATTTAAGTATCGGGATTCTGAGGTAAAACAAAAATTACTATTAGAAAATCCAAATTAATGATGATATGATTTTAATAGGCCGTTGCACACCCTATCTGTTCCTGGTTCCGTCACACAGCTATTTAGTTTGTTAAAATGAAGCAATTCAACTTATATATATACATAAATTGTTAATAAATATTTCTGTTCTGTGTCAATCACAGATTTTAATCATCTTGAATCATTCTTTGACTTTACCGATAAGAATAACTTAGGTGACTTTTAATACAACTATCAAATTTATTATGATTCAAGTTCATCAAAAGATCTTAGTTAATAATATTATATTTTACGTTTATAAAAAATCATAAAAACTTTCATATTGTCTTTATATTCGCATACAAAAAATTTCAAGCCTAATAAAATTTGCATAAGCTTTCAACACTGTCGGATTCGTCGAAGCCAGCGGAATTGCCTCTGAAATGTTCAGATCCGTTGGGCTTTCTTTCGGTCGCTGCAGGAACCAGTGGTAATTGTAACTAGAAAGTACACCATACTGAGATTCTACAGCAATCATATAATTATATATCTGCCTTAACGAATCTCGAGCATGGGTACTTTCTAATGAGAGTCCCTCATCGTTTATTAGCCCTTTTACTACCTCGATAGGGAAAATAATTTGGCCAGCATCGTCGTCGTTTGAGAAGTATCGGCAAGTGTAATCTGGAATTATCCTACTGATCGTAGGGTCTTGTCCGAAATTCGAATTCTTCTGCTTCCCAAACACGAACTGAGGACCGAGAAGCTGGTTCATAATTTTACAGATGTTGACACCAACGGCAGTGTCAACATCTGATTCTACACGAACCGAAATGCCATCACAAAATGCGGGCGCCCTAAATTTCGCTTCACCACTGAAGTCGAAATTTGCCACATTTGTGCGGAACTCGCTCCACCTTTCTACTTTTTTAAGCGGCCAAAAACCACCTACATGAGTGACACCAGTAGAGACGCTGGCATCTGGAGCGTATGTGACAGGCGGCGGGATGGATGAAAAAGCTTCATCCAACGAACTATTTTCAGAAGTCGAAGCGGACGTTTCTGCGACCCTTGGAGCTATTTTACAAATGTGCTCCCAAATTTTTCCTAACCTTTTGCTATCGGCCTTTATTGAAAAAAAAAAGTCGAGAAAATATTAGGATCAGATGAAAAAATTAAGATCCAAATAATTCGGCTATATAAAGTTCATGCAAGGCTCACTCTTATCAAGTTGAAGTTAATAAGAGATACAAGAGCCTGCCATTCTAATCATATCTCTATTATCTAAATCAAACTAACCTCACGTTTTTCAAGGCACATTCGCGAGCCTCTGGGGGAGAACTATTATCACCCAACATTTTTTTTAAATATAATATTTATCAGTTACTTCAGAAAATTCGGGAAATTTATTTTGACCAACGGAGTAACTGATAAAATTCTCAGGGCTCCAGCACATACTGTATGTGGAAAAAGAACGAAATAATTGTCGACTCCCAAAGCAACGGTTTTTTCCGGCGTCATTGTTGATAATAATTTTTGTTGAAAAGTGTTTTTCCCATGATTTTTGTGAATCTGACAAATTTAGTAAGCTTAAGCCGTGTCCAATCACATGACATTCAGCCAATCAAGTTGTTGACACCAGTTAGGGCTTCAATATTTTATTGTTTATTTTCGTATAATCTTTAACGTTTTCGTTATCATACGAAAAAATATTGTAAAGGCCTTTTAATTAAATAATTTACTCCACATAATAACGTAAAATGTATTATTTTTTCTCTCCTCGCTTGTGTATACGTCATTTGTGTAATGAATTGTGATGATAATGTAGTCATCGATTATTAAATTTTTTTTAAATATTACTTTTTATTAATATTAGCGTCATGAATTGGCAACTCCTTACGATAAACGCTCTCTTAATAAATACACAATAAATATTGCACGATAACAATCATTCAGTATTAAAAAATTTTTTTAAGTATTAGAAAGTATCTATTACGGTATACTGTGTTGATTGATTAATTAAACACACTTATTTTTATATAGATTATATTTGACCGTACTTTGAAATTTCGTTAATATGCTCAATGAAGTATCGAAAAAAAGAATAAGAAGTTTTTACTTGAGCAACCAATATACACATAACGATAAATATTTAAGCACTTGTTTTTTTTTTATCTTTTTTATTTATTTCTTTTTTTTTTGAATTATACTGTAACGTTTGTACGCTTAATGAAGTATCGAATAAAAAAATTTTTACTTAGCAACTAGTACGCACATAATGATAAATATTTTAAGTATTTTTTATCTATTTATTTATTTATTTTTTTTTTTGAATTACATTGCAACTTCTCTGAATACATATAATTACATTGTGTTCTATAATTTAAAAATTAATAATTAATACTGAAATATCTACCATATATTCGTAAGTCGTAAACTTTCAATAAGTTAAAAATTGAACTGTTTCTGCTGTTAACATGATCTTTAACATTTTTCCAATTTTAATTTTATCGTCACTAACTCGCAAATAGCAAATTCGATTTTCGGAGGTTTATGAGAACGAAATAATTTTCGTACTGTGCTTCTTTTGACAAAAGGCCCGAAACTGAAAAAGATTTGTCGTCCAGACAGCATCGATTTTTCATCCCGGATTTGATCTTCCGCGTCATTCTTTTTTTAGATCTGCAACTATATAAGCATATTTCACCACTTAGTAGATAACAAATTGATATTTAGTTAATGATTATTAAAAATAAGAAATTTAAAATGATATAATTCCATTACTTACAATAAGAGATCAAGATCTGCATTTTTTTTTTCGAAATAAATTTCGATCCTTTCTGACATTCACATTATCAAAAGAATTAGCGCTACAAAAAGGGAACAAAAGTCAAATATACTGAGGTCACTGAAACTTTTTATAGGCATTAACTAAAATGATGCATACAAATTCTTTAGGTTCATCATCTCTTGTTGAAAGAAAGTTTTGCAGGCTGGGCAACTGCTCATGCTTAAGTTTTGTACCAGTGCATTGCCTGTGCTTTTTATAGCAGTGGTTTTTTTCGATTTTTAACAGCTGCTCTACTTTGTTTAGTGCGTCAGGGGTACGTTGAGTGTAAGTTTATTTGCGTAAGGAGATCATTTCCCTGCCTTGCTAATAAAAAGTAAACTTTCTGATTAGAAATTTTATTTTTATCTGCATGGCAAGAAGATGTTCTCCTTATGTCCTGACGCATTAAACAAAATAGGCGGCTGTTAAAAATTGAAAAAAACGCTGCTGTTTTTTATTAGACATAGGTACAAACACAAAAATTTGGCATGAGCATGGCATGGATTGGCACAGATACAAAAATTTAGCCAAAAACTTTTATAAATATGGATGTAAAATGCCAGGTATGAATTGGCACTTAGTGCCTGCTACTTTTGTGCCTGTGCCTTTATGGTATTTACCTGTGCCCATAATGTGTCTGACATTTTTGTTCCCATAGGCACAGGCATAGCATGAGGCACTAGTGTCTGGCATGGACATTTGCACAGTCTAGATGAGATTGCAGAGTTCTAAAAGCATAATCCATAGTTAAATATTGTTCCCATTATTCCCATTTTTCTTTCATACACTAATGAATTTTACTCCATTCGGTTCTATTTCTGTACGCCATTGACTATAGTATCCCAGATACTATTTAGAGTTTGGAACCGGTTATGTTTCTTATATTAAGATCGATTAAAACCGGCGTTAACATAAGAAAAATAAAACTATTCCAAACTCTAAAATTATTCGAATAATACCTGCCCGGGTCATTTTCATTTTTCTAAATTATGAAACCATGAATTGTATCCGGATCTTTTACACAGGGGCGTTAAAACAGGAGGTATTATAGTCAGTGGCGTACAGTAGTTAGAGTTTGGGACATGATTGGCGTGGGAGATTTTAGAAAACCGAAATATGAGTTCACTGTTAAAAGTTTATGGACATCATAATATTCCATAGCCGCAATGATAATTCCAATGGTAACGACATTCGAGCGTTAACAACTTAGAATATGTATGCATTTATAAAACTTTATTGAATCTTACTAAACCTTATCTGACCTCGCTGGACCTCACTGGACCTCACTGGACCTTCCATCCAGTAATGAAAAAAATACGACTGGAGGAATTTAGTGACAACTAGCCACTGGAACCAAATTTTCTTCCAGCTTCATCCAGTTAGTTTCAGTTATAGTTGGCGGTAGAATTACTGAATTACGGCAATTACCAGTGGTAGAATTAATTACGGCATAGCATCTAATTGCCGTAAAAATTATATGCCGTAATGTCGTAATGCCGTAATGCCGCAATTCCGTAATGCCACAATTGTAATAATGCGATACCGTAACTACAGTATAATATTATAATGCAACTATGTGACACCCAGTCCGGAAACTGATGAATATGTTGTTATTTGTCATACAAGCATTTCATTTACATTAATTAATCGGTAAGCATAAAAGTTATTTAAAGTGTAATGTGCAGCAGAATACAATAGTTATAATAAATTTTAAACCACGTAAGTATGTATGTAGGCATGTATCATCTTATATAAACCATAAATTCTGTTAACAATGATGTCATTTCCGATCAATTAGCTCGTTAAAGACGTTCTCAAACAATGACTTATAGACTGGTCTAATTGGCCAAAAAAATAAATCACGACGTTTAAGTCAAAATAAAAAACTAGACCTACAAACCCCTTTTTTCATAGTCATTACATGTACTAAATCAATGAAGTCGACAGAATCAAATTGAAAAATATTTAATAATGCAGCACAGCATTTTAACAAACGGTCTGTATTACGCATTACGGCATTACGGCATTACGGCATTACGGTATTACGGCTTTACGCCTCAAGGCAAAAAATACGGCAATGCCGTAACCGTATTAATTTATAAAATAAAATTAATTCTACCACCAACCAGTGAGCCTTCCAGTTCTATTGATTCACTGGACCGCGTTTGCAACAACACTGATTATTTGATGTGATTGGACGATCACGCGCATCATGTGTTTACATGTTGACAGTAGAGATGTGATCCGTTATCCGTTTCCATCCGTTTTCATATTAAAATCCGCGGATATCCGCGGATTTTAATATAAAAACGGATGAAAACGGATAACGGATCACATCTCTAGTTGACAGGCTATATAAGGGTCACTTTTTCAATCTTTCACTTATTACATCTTGCCCTTTTTTATTTTTCCTTTGTATTCATCTTTTTTGATGCTACATCTTTTTTTTCTTCCCCTGATACATATTATTTATTTGACATACTTTGTTACCTTGTAATTAGAGTCTTTAGCAGAAGTGCTGTAGTACTCTTAGATATTTGTATTGTCTGAGAATATTTAACTAGAGGTCATGCCTTCCATAATATACATACGTGAACAGACTATTTAGAATGCATCAGGACATGCTGGATTGAATTGGTAGGTGTTGTTTATGAATTTCCAATAGTATATAATATCTTAATTTTTTTATTCGATTTAGAATGGAAATATCACTGCAGTTATAAAGAACCGGAAGATAGATGGTGTTTTAAAGTTCTCAGATCAAAAAAGAAAACCATATGATAATAGGAATTGCTGAATTCTCAAGAGGTATAAAATCTCCGATACCAAAGATATCAACGATAAGGTAAAGCTTGGCCGTAATGCATAATGCCATGCGAATCTTCTGTGTAATAAGGCGCATGTATACACAATTCAATGCATGAGTGAGTATCACAACATGTAAAAGCTATTGGTTATATTTATTATTCAGTTTTTACATAATTTGTTTCTAAGATGGAGAAATTCGCATACGAAAAAAATTGGAGGAAAGCAGAGATGAATCGAAAGAAGAATACCTCATAGAAAAATGTTAAGAAATGAAGTAAAAACTTTACAGCATCGGAATTAATGTTTATATTATTTTGGAAAATAATTTCTTTTTGGACAAGAGCCGCGTACTTTCAAACAACCAACCCCCTCTCTATATACATTTTCCTTTCTTTCTGCCGATAAATCATTTATTTTGTTTGCTCACATTTCGTGCTTTATATTTGACATGTGTCTGAATGTATGCGGTGTAAGGTATTCGTATCAGAAAAATAAAATTATATGAGGTCGAATTTCGTATATACAATCACGTAAAAATAAAAAATGGCGAGGTTACCGATTCCTGCAATGTAATTAATAAAAACTACCTATTATACTTATATCGTCTTTACTAGATGGATTTCATGCGTGCGCATGATTCCTTAATCGTGCGATTAATGCGCATTTATCCCATCTAAACTTTATATAGGAAAATTTAAGTATATATAATTTGGGCCAGGGAGCGTATTGTTGGGCTGAATTAAGGAGTATATAGCAAATATGTAGTGTATAATTGATAAAGTATGTATAGTAGAAATTAAGATAACACGTATAGTTCGTAAAAAAAATTCTTTAAAAAATTTTATTTATAACCTATACCAACCCTAACATGAAAACGGACAATATTATCGCTTACCCTAACTATTAAAAGGGGATTACTTATAAAAGATAAATTTTATAAGTTTTGCTAACCATACATACTTTCGTAATTGTTTTTTTTGCTTATATCTATACGTACATTACTTAGATATGAGTTTATACAACACATATTTCTGTAATACCCTGAATTAAGGAATATGGATGCAAAAGTTCGAAAATTCCGAAAAGAAAATGAATGAACATAAAAGAAGAGCAAGATCGGGGTAAAAATTTGAACACGTATCCGATATTTTCCGAAGGGAAAATATAAATTCCAAAAATTATATCATGCGAAATCATGCGCATTTTACATAACGTGCACATTAATGCGCATTCATGCGCATGTTATAAAATGCGCATTTTTCCCATCATTATTAGTCTTTACTCTTGATGCTCTCTCTCTGACATATTAAATATTATCACATGTTTATTCAATTGGAATGATAAATACAATCGATTCGGTAACCTTATTTTTTACTAATTAATATTCCCCGATCTATTCCATATCTCTTTGCTGAAAATTTTGGAGTTTCTCTCATTTTTGCTCTTTCAATTCGGAATAAAAAAATATAGTCAATATGGATAAAAGTCCAGTGATCCATATTGTCCATGTCCAATACTGGTCTCGAAACTGCAACGAACTCCGGCTCTTGTTAATATTCAATTATACAATTCTAAGCTTTAACTGTATATTTATCTTTGAATCAGCATTTAATAATTACATATAAATAAAATATGGTAAATTCGGAAGAATGGCTTAAAAATATTATTCACGAAGGTTAATTTAAGTCTTACGACTATTCTGAATTCTCTGCTCATAAACCAATTGATAGAGGAAGTTTCGGAATTATATATAAAGCAAAATGGAAAGATTACGGGTTAGCCATTGCTTTTAAACAATTAAACATTATATCTATGGATGAAAAGATTATTCAATGATTTGCTAAAGGGGTAAGAAATTATATTATTGTCACAATAATAATGCAAGAATAATAATAAAGTTGCGAATAACTAAACATATATATTTATATTTTAGTTTGAGAATTTACAAAAGTTTGTAGCATCCAAATATTATTGAAGATTATGGTGTAACCGAGGTTAGTAATAATACAGTAATAGTTGAATACCTTTGTATTTTATATATGAAATAAATAATTTTTAAAATGATAGATCGGAATTCTATGATATGGTTTCGCAATTGGCAAATAATGGAGATTTACGCGAATATCTAAAGAAAATTTTCAAAGCTTGAATAGACTGCTGATAAATTACGAATGATCTGTATTACTCATCGAGATTTTTGTATGCGTTCGTCAATTTTATTATGTTGCCATATGATGACAAAAAAGGTTTATATAATTATATCTGATATAATTCTTGAATTTTTTTAATAATGATAACGATTTTAATGTTCTATAATTAAACATTCTTTTGTTTCAGTACTCCAAAAATATTCTAATTCTAGTTCATGACGAAAAATTGTTGATTGCATATTTTAGCTTATCAAAAGACGAGACATCTAAAACTTCAAATGCTAGTGTTCATGGAGTACAAGCATACACTGACCTCGAAAACGTATCATATAAACGTAACAAGAAATCTGACACACATAGCTTTGGAGTAATTCTTTGGGAAGTTTCAAGTTAAACCTTTATGCCGTTATTCTTCATATATCCAAAGGAGGAAGAAAAATATCTGTAGAAGGTACAACAGACTCATACATTAAACTCTACAAAAGATGTTGGAATTATAATCTCAACCAACGTCCTGAACTTGGGGAAAGAAAATTTTGGTATGTTAATAAACTGCACACGGTTAAGAATGAAATATTCTGAATAATTGAGATTCAGTATTACTTGCGAAATATTATATTACGTGCATCACTCGGAAAATCAGACATCTCGAAAAAAAAAGCCAATACATGATTGTCTAAAAATTATTTCTAACCAATCACAGATTGGCATTTTTACTAGATTTCTGATTTTATGAAAACCAGTAATTTGAAAAGCGCTGTAATAAAGCATTTCTATCATTTATTATTTTTTAGGTACAATTCAATTATCAACTAAGTCAAATAGTGACTATAAAAAAATATTGGGACAATCTCTTAAATTATAGATGACTTATTGACTTATTTATGAATACTTTTTGAACGTAGGAGCAGGAATGTGGAAATTACAATCTCGGTCACGTGGTGTAAAAGAGCGGAGTTGACCATTTTTGAAGATTTAATGTGTTCGGATTAGCCGCACAGCCAAAATTCAACAGATCGACCAAAATTTAGGGTTGTGATAGTGCCAGAGCTAGGTCGGCATTAAACAATAATACCGGTAAACTATACTATAGAAAAATTATTACGTGGCTACCATTTTATTAAAATTTTGGGCGATTTGTTGCCACAAAAAAGTTATGGTCACGTAATAGTGTTTGTGAACCAGCAACAAAGTTAGGTGTTTATTGAGATATATAATAAAATCACCAAGAAAAACTTTTTTTTTAGAGCAATGAAGATGGTTTCCTACGTATGCAGAATTTAAGTTATAAGCAAAAATGTAATACGTAACGTTTTTAATACAGTGATCAAGAATAGACCCGTGCCTTTTAGTCGTTAACCATAAATATTCTTTTTAGATAAGTTAATTTTTTTTTAATATCTAAACAGAGAAATTTAAGTAAAAATTATTTATTTAAGTTATAATTGCAAGTATTTTTTAATCGGCAATTCAAACTTAAGACTTCAAATTATTTCACGCAGGAGAGTAATTTCGAATTTCAGCCTAAGTTAAGCTTAATTCGGGCAAAATTTGAAATAACGCTCCTGCGCATTATTTTACATACTATATTTATTCAACTCGGAAATCACATCAAACAGTTCAATATATTTCTTCTAAGATAAAAACTTTAAACCCTCACAATTTGCGAATGTAAGAATGAGTTCTAATAGATTTCTAAGTCTAAATCTAAATTAATTGGTTTACACAGTACGTATGTATGTACGTATGTACGTACATGTTAAAATAAACCAAATTAATTATTTGCACAAAATACGTACGTATGTATAATACGTGTTAAAATAAAATATGTTATAAATATGATATAAACATACATATTATATAACAAAAATTTACGTATTTTCACACATATTAATTTACGTACTGTATTATCAAAACGCAATATAGACAATTTTTATGGTCAAATTAAAATTAAAATATTATTATACGTACTAACATACGTACTTAGCATTTATATTTTAATATATACAATTTTTTTTATTTAAAAAGCCTAAAAAACCTAGTTTTAAAAAGATAAGAATTACGCGATTTGTGTACCCTAAGGAACGGCAAAAACGGCAAATACTAAAATGTAGAATTTTAGTTTAGAAAATAAATAAATGACTTTATATTACTAGTGTTGGTATATCAAATGAAAAAGAAGGGGATCTTTGATAACTTTATTTTTCTTATAGTCGTGTTATACTCTTGTTATCTATACGTATAAGTTGAAGATTTTCGTAACCGCCCAAAAAAACGCAATTATATTATAAGTCTTTACTTTTATGGTAAAAATGGTAATTTGTATAAAATTCTATATAAATTCTATATATAAATTCTAATTTGAATTATCCTGTAAAATGCGAACGTGTTTATCGAAATTTTACGTACAAGCATTCTTTTCACTTTTTCAATTATGAAAAATTATTAATATATTAATTTACTACGTATATACATAATTTTCTTTATTGATGTTTGATGTTGTATAATATAGCATAAAATATAGCATATAATATAGCACATATAATATAGCACATAATATAGCATATATAATATAGCATATAATATAGCATATAATATAGCATATAATATAGCATATAATATAGCGTATAATATAGCGTATAATATAGCATATAATATAGCATATCAGATATAATATACAGTAAATTAATAATTATTGTATATATTTTATATTGCGTGTTTAAGATTTATGCTTATCTGTTAATAATCGGAAATTTTTTAAACTCGAATTATGTGGCTTAATATAAATCACATGTAATTTTTTATATTGTATATACACAATAAATATATATTATATATATGTATATATATATGTATATATATATGTATATATACATTAATAACATTAAAGTTGACGTTAAAATCAACATATATCGATATCGATAAATACACAAAAATAATACAGTAATATATAATATATATATACATTAGATTTTAAACGATTAAGTTTAATCTTACAATGCGGAAAAAAATTAAAAAGCATAACTTGATTTTTACCTGTCAAAAGAATGACGGAATAAAGTACTGAGTAAGTGCAATGTCGAAAATCATGTTTGATCATCGACCAACTTAAAGACAAGATTCTTTTAGAATAGCAAGTAGAATACATGAGAATACATGAGAATAGGCGCAGTGACACGTAAGAAACCTGTATTCAACTGAATTTTTCTTTTTATCGGTTTTTTTTTTTCTTTTTTATTTTTTTTTAAAAGTAAAAAATTAATTTTTATTCATTAATGACAAGTATATATATATATTTTTAATAAACAGAGTAATATGTTTTTTAAAATGTGTGACATTCAAAAAAAAGGTTTTTTTTTTGTTGCCTAATTTATAAATTTAACAAATATTTATCTAAATTATTCGCCTTGTGACACTTGCTTAAATTACAAATGACATGTATTATTGTACCCGACACGTCAAAAGAACAATGTTTTGGAATATATGGGCGTAGCCACGTAAAAATATAATTTTTCCTTTTTCATAATTTTTGATTGAAAAAAATACTGATTAGATAACATCATTTTTCAGATTTTTTTTTTTTTGTTCCGTGTCGATAAGATAATCCGATGTTAAAAGGATAAATCCAAGAATTATTCAAGACTTTTTTTAAAAAAAAACCGTTAATGTAAAGCCACCGCGTAGAGTTGATCAACAAAAAAAAAATTTTTTTTTTAAATAATAAATAAAAATAAAATAAATAAAATGTATATAAATTAGTTTATATAAATTTATATAAAGGCTTGGCTGAAGGCTGGGAATATCTGTTTAGAAATAAGTTACAAAAAGAGAATTTATTGATTTGTTGTTTAACGTTAAATGTTAAATCAGAAATAAAAAAAAGTAAGAAGGCTTTGTTCGTGCAACAAAAAGAATATTTTTTTTTAAAACCAAAGAACGAAAATGTCGAGCTTGGCTTGATGTTTGCACTTATAGCCTAGTAAAAAAGTACACGATCTTAACGACTGTCAACACAATTGAAACGTGGATTTGCGGTTGAATCAAATAAGGAAATATCATCAAGGTTTAATTATGAGACCCTTTTCTGGAAAAGTTTTGTAAACAAACCCATGGTAAAAAAAAAATAATAATAAAAATAAAGATAAAAGAAATGGTCCGAGCCATAGGAATGCAGCCACTAATTCAAAGATTCCAGAAAAGAACCGTTATAATGGTAAAAGAATTGATGAGATTAGTTCTAACTTTATTAAAAAGTTTTATTATATGCTATTTCAGATATTATATCTACTATATTATATATTGTATATTATATATTATAAATATTACTGTGTTATGAAAAAGAATATATACACAGGGCCAGTGATTTTCTGCGGTGATAAATAGTCATTAAAATTTGTAAATTCTACGCTGGCTAACATTATTAATTACAAATTCTGCATTCATTTTATAGCTTATTCTTCGGATTATTTCGGATATCATCAAAAAATTTTAACTCCACCACGCTCGTATTTTAGGTTTATTTATTTTCTACACTAGGACTTTTCGAAAATTATACTTTCTGCGACAATTCCGTGCTAGTTTTAATGCATTCCGTTGATTCCGTGATTTCTGCGGCAGTCCGTGCAACACAGAAAATCACTACTGGCCCTGTATATACATAATATATCATTAATAAACATAATAAATTCTAATATTTTTTTAAGACAAATGTTTTTTAAGAAAAGATAAATGTTTTTAAAGATAAATATTTTTTAAAACAAATCTTTTTGTCATGATATATTTTTATAAATTGACTCATAAAACGCGTAATTATAATTAGCATAAGCCAATAACTATTCCAAAGTTGTGGTCGTATTTCTCAGGTTTGGGCAAACATTTCGATCCGGTCATTGCCAGTCTCGACGGGATCATTAAAAATTGTTACTTATTCTTGATCACAAACAAAGCCCAGTGGGCTTTTTAGACAATATTTCATGGCTGTGTGATGTGGGAATTAGTCGATCTAAAATTCGAAGCAAAGGTCTACCACGAGCCTAAGAAGCGGGCTACACGTTCAAGATGTGGCAAAGTTTGTTCATTTAAAAATTTAATTGGATATTTAGAAAAGATAAGCCTACTCACGATATTTACAGATTCGAAATAATTTATTTCTCAGCCATATATTAATGTAATGTTCGAAAAGAAAATTGTTCAAGAGAAAATCAGATACCAACAAAGCCTTGACAACTCACCGATTATTCATTATCCTATCTCGTGTTACTTTATATCCAAGCCGCGTTTTTAAATAATCTTTTTTTAACCACAAAAAGGTCGATAAAATAAGGATGTTTCCGTGTATCACTCAAATTTTTCGAGTCGATAAAACAAAACAATAATAATAATTGACTCACACCTCACATATTCGCTTCCTAAAACGAAAATCATTCTCGCATGACACGCATATCATTATTTTGTTTATATTCACATATGTGATATATTTTTTTGGTCCGAGTCCTGTATCACAAATGTATAACGTTCATGTATCAAACACGATTTCTAGAATTTTAACTACGAAACAAAAAAATTTTTTTGGTCACAGCCCAAACTACCACAGATGTTTGAACATCTGATAATAAAATATAATATTTTTAACTATCTTAGGACATCGGACAAAATATTTAAAAGCCAAGAATTCCCATTGTTGATCCCGTTCTTTAAACTTACCCAAAATTTTAAAATATTATAAAAAAAAAAAAAATTGTTAACATAACTCTCATTAAAAACAAATCGTACTTTTTTTTTTTTTAAAAAAAAAAAAAAAGAATGTTTTTCTTATCAAAGTCATCTTTGTTAGCACATATTAGCACATCATGGATTTATTCAATACCGCCGACAAAATTTTAAATCTACTGACGTACCAGTACTCTCGTGATCAGGCCAAGATAATTGCTCGCTAACAAGATGCCGCACAATGTCGCAATTGCAGGAATTACCAGATATATATAGAAAGTCTACGCACTTTTTGATATTTAGGTTTCCTGCATATATATTAGAATGTATTCTTACTGCATTGGGTTCCTTCCCCCTAGGGATGGTAAAAAATGTTTTAAACTGTTTTTTAAACATTTTTTACTGTTCCCATTACGCCGCTCTATCAAATTACAAGATCAGCTGTATAACATAGAATTTCAAAAAAAAATCAAAGTCTTTCGAAAAATCGGCGCAAAACCACTAAAGAAGATGCCATTAAAGAAGCAGAATCAATTCGCACTAATGAATGAAATTCTAAGAGAAATCAAAAGAACTGCGGCGGCTTTTGCATCAGGAACGCCATATCCGTCACAAACATTGGAATAACTACATAATTGGGTGATAATTAATTAATCGGTTTTCATAACCCGGCCGGGTCAAAATTTGGAAACTTCTAAAAAAAACTTTTTGTATGTTTTAATAACCGGGTGGAATTTAAAAAAAATTTTTTTTTATAATTTTATAAAATTTTATATATGAAATTAAAAAAAAAAAAAAAAAAAAAGCCAGCCGACCGGGTCATTTAAAAGTTTCATGTTATGAGAACCAAGTAACTAATTTTGTTTAAAAACCCTTTCATGTTCTAACTAAAAAAAAATCCTTGCAAAATTTTTTAATATAGTATACATATTCTCATTACGGCGCATTTGCGAAATTAAGCGGGTAATTGGTCACCAAATCTAAACATTTTTGGGCACCAAAATTAAATTTTTTTAGTTACCAGATTAAATATTAATCAGGCAATGTTTAACCCCGAAAAAAATTTTTGACCCCTGATCTGTACTGATAACGCGTCTAACCCATTTTCCCCACATCTTCCCATTCTCATTAGACATAGAAATTTATTTAATGACGCATCATAACTTTGGGAATATTGATTATCTTAGTCAAAAATCTATATTTACATATTAGTACTCAAATTTTGGGGTAGTTCGCAAATGTGCCGTAATGTATTAGATCTTTTTATTTGATCGAATCAAAAATTCTAAGTTCGTCTTCGTCCAATAGGAATTGGTGGGGAAAGTTAATCCTTTTACATTTATACATTATAAAATAATTTTTTTTTAAACTTGTGGCACAAGTTTATTATTATTATTATTATTATTATTATTTTGCATTGTATTTCTTAACAAATCATTTTTAGAATGACATTTCCGCAAGTTGGTTGTTATAAAATTTTTATCTTTAATGCTAGTATATACCATATACTTTATATATACATACATACATACATATACATATTAGATATATTCATTATTTTTTTCGTTATATTATCCATAGCTATTATTATTTTTTTTTATTTTTAAATTGCCATTTAGCGCAATTCTTTTTTAAATAAAGTTATGGAATAATTATAACCGAACCTTAAAAAACATTTTTTTGAGCAAACCACTTTTTTTTCCAATTTAAAATATCTAATTACAGGTTTAATAATATTAATAAGTCTTAATTGGAAATAAATTTATTAAATCACTAATTCGGACGTAAAGAAAATCCGAATTAACAAAAGGATATTGTTCTATATTGTTTGTGCATACATGCTAAGTTTCTTATGTAAATTTGGTAACATATAGTTGTAATAAATTGAACCGACACGTACGTACGTACGTAGTTAAATCGCTCTCGCGTTGATTGATATATTTTATTTTGAAACCATACGTACGTACGTACTTAAAGCCGATTGTTGACAACGATGCACGTACGTACGTAAGTACATACTGTACTGTACGTACGTGCGTATGTACACACACACTTGCCTATATAAGATTTTTCGTACGCTTACCCTAAACATATCTTTGCATATAACTTATAAAAAGGATTTCTCGGTTTTGGTGCATTGGCAAAGATAAAAAAAAATATATCTTTCGTTTTTCCTGTTTTCTTTTTTTTCATGTCTTCCTTATTAGTTTGTATTACAAACAAATAAAAGTAAACCGTCAAACATAAATAATAAATGATATTTCTGAAAAATACTGGTCATGTCTTGTTCATTGTCATATGCATTTATTGTCTATTCTATGATGGAATTTCTTGCGTCACCGAGAATAAAAATGCTGCGCCTCGGTTAGAAAAACGTCCCATGGATATTGACCGTACTGGTGTACCCAAACAAATTTTTGTCGGAAGTTTTTTTGGAGGTAAATTATTTTTAAAGTGCTTTCAATTATCATAAAGTATTTATCATAAAGTAATTGAACGTATAGGATTTATATAATTCACTTGAATTTTTGTTAATTAGAATGGAATCAAATTCGTCCAATGTTAGAAATTTGCAAAATATTAGTTGAACGTGGTTACAATGTAAGTCTCAGAATTATAACTCAGAATTACAACTCATCAGAAATGCAAATCAGAAATGTAAATCAAAAATGCAACTCAGAAATGCAACTCAGAAATGCAACTCAGAAATGTAACTCAGAAATGCAACTCAGAAATCTTTTTTTAATCTTATTTCTTTATCTTACAAATAAAGGTAACATTAATAGCTCCTGGGGATCTATTACCAACATCAGAATATCCAACTATTAATCAAATTTCAACCGGTCCTTCAATAGAATCCGACGCCACATATCAAGAATTGTATCAAAAAACATTTAATCGTAAACAAATTTCTGGCTTGCGTAAATTATTAGTTAAAAAATATTTAGATTACTTTGAAACATATCAACTTGCAATCAAGATGATTAAACCTGATTTATTTTTTTGTAACATTTTTATAATTAATGACATTTGTTTGGATATTGCATGGTCATTAAAAAAACCTATTGTAGGTTTTAGTTCTCAAATGTTAGGTACTAAATTGCTCTTTTTTTTTCTTAAGTTTATAATTTGGTTAAATACTGTATTTTTTATAATTACTAACTTTTTTTTTTTATTTGATTACTTTTTATTTGCATAACAATAACAATAATGATAATGATAATTTAGGAACGCCATTTATACCTTACAGATCTGAAGTTTGGTATAATTGTCATGTTAATATGGAAAATGAGTCGTTTATTAACAGGTTTAGGTGTGCAATTATCGAACCTATTAGATCAATCTCTGAAATGTTGTCATCTATTGAAGAATTAAATAAGTTAAGGTCTACTCTTGGAATTAAACCTGTTTATAATCCTTTTGAAAGAATAAAAGATTCATTAGTCTTGGTTAATACCTTTTTTGGCCTTGAGGTGTGATTCTTTTTTTTTTTTTTTTAAAAAAAAAAATTCGTTTACATTAATATCTGATATTATTGATATCGACATATGTATTTTTGTTAAATAGGTACCACACCCTCTGCCACCTCTTGTTCAGGTAAACCTCAATTTTACACGTATTATTTTTTTTAAAGAAAAATATTAATGTTAAGACATTGATTCTTAAATAATGATTTTAGGAAATCGGACCTGTAATGCAAGATAAATATCCATTAATCACATCCAAACTTTCTTCATTCATATCTTCCCATTCTCGAATTTTATATATTTCATTCAATCCAAATACTTTTATAAGACCCGAAACAAATTTAATAATTCTACATGCTATAGTAGAATCTATTCAAAATGAAATAATTGATGGTGCAATCTGGTATTCACCATCTTTATCATTTAATGAAGAACCTATTTCTTCTACTCAAATAACCTTTTCTAATAGAAAATCTTTATCAGTTTCGGAACTTTTATCAAACAAACATCCTGATTTACATTTTACAAAATTTGATTCTCAATTTTCTATTTTAAATCAAACAAACGTAAAATTATTTTTAACAACTGGTGATATTACAAATTCTTATGAATCTTTATATACAGGAACTCCTATGTTAATCCTTCCTGTATCTTTTGATCAATTAAGTAATTCAGAAAAATTAGTTGGTTTAGGTGTTGCTTTAACTCTTCCAAATTATTTTTCTACTAATCATGTGGTAGAAAAAATTTTTAAAATTTTAAATGATGATATTTTACAAAAAAATTTAAAAAAGACTAAATTATTGGTAAGAATTAATAGTAAAAGAAAACATAGAGCTGCTGATTTAATTGAATTCGTTTTACATGCTTCTTCTTTAATTCCTTTGGATAATACTGTTGATGATGAAGATGAAGATGATTATGATGATTATGGAATAATTGAAATGTCGGGTGATTATGAAGGTTTATTAAAAGAATGGATTACTCCTGATGCTAGAATGGGATTTTTTAAAGGAATGTATTTAGATATTTATGGTAGTTTTATTCTTATAATTGTTGGTGCTTTGGCTTTTCTTTTGCAACGTATTTGGAATTGTTTGAAAGGGGTAAAGCATAAACAGGATTAATAACTTTTGGATTAGTATATTTTATCATTCTTTTTTTCACATATAATAAATATTTAAATTTTGATTATATATATATTTTTTAATAATCTTTTAACTATACTTAGAAATTGCTTTTTTTTATAATGATTATATTTTTAAAATTGTTATTATTAACACTACATATTAATATGCGGCATTTAAATTATTTTATCGATTCCATTAATAATCACTTAAAGTTTGGTAGGTTTTCATAGGAGCGAAAACAATGCAACCGGTGGAAAGTGAATAACTAAATAGATGCAAATAATGAAGCGATCCATATCTGATATATATCATAATTTTTTTTACGATTTATTACAAATAAAAATTTTTTTCATCGATAATTGACACAGTAATACATCATACCAGTATCATACCAAAAAGCATGCAGTAAAAAAGAATTTCATCGTTTTGCCGCATTGAATATTGCTTTATGTAGTAGTTCCGGTATTCTATGTATTCTTTGTATTCTATCTATTCTAATTGCAACTATTTCTAAATAATTTATGATAAGATCTTTTCGCCTTCTGTTTCTTATTGAAGACATGACGTCGTTCGCATAGATTACAGTGAAAGATTTTAGAATTTTAGAGACTGTGTACCTGCATGCTGTTCTAAATTTTTGTAAAGGACGTCTGAATCAAAGCATAATATAGTTACACTTGATCGGAATTTGAGTGAGGACTATGAAAAAAAAGGCATTTTGATTGGTTATAATTAATTTGATTCGATTGCATACTCTTTGAGATGAATTCTATCTCTTTCTAACCGACGAGAAAGAATTCAGCAATAGGATAATTTAAAGATGCGAAAATGAACTTCGTATCGTAACATTCCAAGTGATTAAGTAGCGTTTATCCAGTTTAACTGATAGTGTACGGATTGTTTATTTGGTGATACAAAGCCAAAGAAATCATATTACACAAGCATGTACGAACATAAAAACTTAATATAGACTTGGGACATATATTTGTTTGACCAAATGTACTACACAGTGAAATTAATTCTTCTCACACATACAGTATAATTCTTTGGATATAAGATGTCGGATACAAAAGATAATAACATATCAGGTGAAATTATTAAAATCACTAATACTTTTAATCAACTGAACTTCATCGATTGCCAAAAATCTGCTGATATAAATGATCCAGATGGAATGTTCTGGCTTGGTTATTGTTACGAATATGGAATTGGCGTTGAAAAGGATGAGAATAAGGCATTCATTCATTATCAAAAATCTGCAGATATGAATAATCCTAACGGAATGTATCAAGTTGGCTATT
Source organism: Gigaspora rosea (assembly GCA_003550325.1). Lineage (NCBI taxonomy): Eukaryota > Fungi > Glomeromycota > Glomeromycetes > Diversisporales > Gigasporaceae > Gigaspora > Gigaspora rosea. The sequence continues at coordinate 48,025 of QKWP01001008.1, forward strand.
GCTATTATTTAGGAATTGGTGTTGAAATAGATAGGCACAAAGCATTTATGTATTATCTAAAATCTGCTGAGGCTGGTAACTCTATGGGAATTCGAAAAACTTCTATTTGTTACTATTATGGAATTGGTGTGGAAAAGAGTGTAGTCAAATATTTAAATTGGAGTATCAAGTATTTTAATTTTTCAAATTGTTCGGTAATATAGTTGAAATTTACATTTTAAAATTAGTAAACTATTTAATTCTTTAGGCAGTAATATAATGATCAATTTTATTAATTATAAAAAATCAATTTGTTTGCAATAATTTCTATTTAATAACGTGCTTAAAATCGGTTTATTAACATTAGTCCGTAAGTATAAAGAACATTTATTAATCTAAGTATTTAAAATAAGCTATTCTAGTTCATGAATATTGGTTATTTTATTCGTATTAATTTAGTCGGTAAATGTAAAGAACATTTATTAATCTAAGTGCCTAACATAAGACATTCAAGCTCATGGATATATACTATTTAATTTAATTTTATTCGCATTAATTTAGTGAGTGAGTATAAAGGACATTAATTCATCTATGAATTTAAAATAAATTATTCAAGTTTATGAATATTTACTATTTTATTCGTGTTAATTTAGTCTGTGAGTACAGGGAACATTATTAATCTAAGTAATTAAATAAGCCATTCAAGTTTACGAATATGTACTATTTAATTTTATTTTATTCGCGTTAATTTAGTGGGTGAGTATAAAGAGCATTTATTAATTAAAGTATTTGAAATAAGCCATTAAAGTTTATGAATATTTACTATTTTATTCGTGTTATTTTAGTCTGTAAGTACAGGGAACATTATTAATCTAAGTAATTAAAATAAGCTATTCAAGTTCATGGATATTTACTATTTAATTTTATTTTATTCGCATTAATTTAGTGTGTGAGTATAAAGAACATTTATTAATTAAAGTATTTGAAATAAACTATTAAACTTTATGAATATTTACTGTTTATTTTATTTTAGTCTGTAAGTATAAAGAATATTCATAAGTTATTCAATTTTAATATTTATTATTATTTAATTTCATTTTATTTACGATAATTAGTCTGTGAGTATAAAAACTATTGATTAATCTAAATATTTAAAAATAAGCTATTCAAGCTCATAAAAATTTGTTACTTTATTTGCGTTAATTTAGTGAGTGAGTATAAAGAGCGTTTGTTAATCTAAGTTTTAAAATGAGCAATTCAAATTCATGATATTTATTATTAATTTCTTATATTTGTATTAATTAGTCGGTGAATATCGTATAAAAATTATTTTTACTAAAATGTTAACAGTCTGGTCTAGTTCAGTCTGGTCTAGTTCAGTCTGGTTCATTTTGTCCAGTTCCTGCCTGGTTTATTATAGTTTTAAGAGTTAATTAGGCCGGTCTGGTCTAAGACTAAGAACTGCCCATTTTTTTAAGGTCCAGACTGGTCTTAAGACTAATTGTGATCTATTGGTCTAAGACTTAACCGCATAATATCTCAATCATTTGCATTTAAATTTAATTAACTAATACAATATAATACAATTAATAATAAAGAAATTCAAAATATGGAAAATGTGCATATTGTAATGAATATAACACGCATGAAGCATGGTGTCAAACATGTGATCCCGACACAATAATTCGAGAATGGACAAGTGGAAATAAGGATATCGATAATTGCATGAAAGAACTTCAGATTAGAACTGATCTTTATGAAGATATGATTGAATGGATTCCGTTTGATAGACTAAATGATATTAACAAAATTGGCGAAGGAGGATTTGGCTCTGTATTTTCTGCAATCTGGTTAGATGGTACACGAAAGATTCATGTTGATGACTACAATTATGAGTATATAAGATCACGTGAACAAAATAGCACTGTTGCACTAAAGACCTTACCCGATTCCAAGAAAAATCCTCGTGATTTTTTGAAAGAGGTAAATTAAATCATTGTATATACAGTTTATTAAACACATATTGGACTAATTCGTTTCTATAAATTTACAAAGTTTGAAAATCATACGAAATGTAGATTATACGGTAGTAGGCTTAAGATATATGGATTAACTCAAAACACGGCAACAAATGAATGCTTGATGGTATTTCAATATGCCGATAATGGAAGTCTTCATAAGTTTTTAAGGATGAAATTTCGAGATCTTACCTGGAAAATTAAATTAAAACTACTTGAAGATATTTCAAATGATTTAAATGAAATTCATGGAGCAGAATATATTCATGCAGACTTCCACAGTGGTAATATTTTACAAGATGAAGGCATTAGCAAAAACCTGCAATCTTACATCTCAGATCTAGGTTTGTCTAAAAAAGTAGATGAAAATGATTCAGAAGGTGGTATTTATGGAGTCTTTCTTGCCTTATGTGGCTCCGGAAGTTTTATTAGGTCAAAAGTTTACGACAAAGGCCGATATTTATGGCTTTGGAGTCATTATGTCGGAAATATCAACTGGACAAAGACCTTTCGATGGTTATCAGTTTGATGATAAACTTGCAGTAAAGATTTGCATCGGATTGCGGCCTGAATTTGCACCTGGGACACCGGATTGCTATATTGAATTAGCTAAGCAATGCATGGATTCTGATCCGCAATCACGACCTGATGCTTATGAAGTTTTGCAAAAACTTTCCGAATGGAATAAAAGCATGGAGGATTCAGATGATGCAAATAAAATTAAAATGCAATTCCTGGAAGCTGATAAAAAAATCAAAGCATTGCCAATTATCTCACCAAAACATCCTGATTCTATGTACACTAGCAAAATAATAAATACTCAAAGAATATCAAGTGCAGTTAAAGGTATTTATCTCAAAAAATTTACATTATATATTTATTCATTTAAAACTAATTATGCTATAATAGCAACTTTACAAAGTAAACCTATCGATTCTGTTGAAGTTCCTCTTAGTAAGTATTATATTAAGTCAACAGTATTTATAATTAAATAAATTTATTATTTATTTTATATTTGTATTTAGACTATTGAGTTAATTGCTTTTAAAGGTATAAATTTATTACTCATTATTGTTATTTATAATTGATTTAATTTTAATATTTCTCTAAGTATCTACTTTAAAAAATACATTATGCAATTATAGATATTTAATTTAAAAATTGTATTTAAATTTTATTTGTTTAAGATTAAATTTTATGCTATCTTTGTATTCTTAACAAAATTTAAAATCTTATATAAAAATAAATCTGACTATTTTGGCTTAAAATCATTTTTATATGCTAGTCAGTTTAAAAGCTACTTAACATTATATAATTAAAAATTAACATATTGAGTATACTGAACCATTTTGAAGTTAAGCGCCCCTCTTTTTTTATAAGGTATCTAATTTTGAATACTTTCTTTAAGTGCAGATAAACCTTATTTAAAATGCAAGAACCACAAGAAATCATTAAAATATTTTCTCATTATGTCACCTCTAGATTATGCATAAAATTCGGTACCAGATCATTTGTTACATGTAAAAAAATTTTAATACAGTACTAGCAAACTATAATTATTAAAACTTTAAATGAAAAATACTGTACCCTGAAATGTACCTGGTAAATTCAATGTCTAAGTACATTTTCGAATTTTACCGATCATTAGCATTCGAAATCGTCTCTAACATCAAAAAAGCTGAGTCATACCTAAGATACCATAGTTCAGATGTTAAAAAAACTTATGCAACAAAATTAAAAAGTTCAGCCAAAAAAGATTTTTCAGAATAACAGACAAATGTGGTGATAGTGCACAAAGATTTATATATTCGAAAAAAATATCTATTTAAACTTCTGAACTTATCGTTATTTGCAAAGTTGTCAATATTATCATGTGACGAATAATTGACATTTATGCTAAATATTTTACGTATTTATCATGTTTACTATATAATTTGTATTTTCTGAATATATAGTAGTAAAATACTATCAACAGTATAGTGTTCCAAACGATTTAACCAGCCGCTTAGCTTCTTAGTTGGCTGATAGTTTTATCAGCCGGCTAAAAATTAGATACCAAGTTGATCATAAAATTATATATCAAAAAGATAGTTTTGACCAATTTTATCAATTATTTGCTCTTTTAATATGTAATTTTCTAATTGATAATTTAGTGTGCTAGTTATTTGTTAACCCTAAATTTAACAAATTTAAAGATTAAGAAACTTTTTAAATACATGAGAAAATCACTAATCCTTAGTTAAGCGGTTAAGCCAATAAAAATTTAACGGCTTGAACTACTAGTACTATGTTAACACAAATGACCTTTCGCAGAAAAAAGGTTTTTTGGTGTATATGTAGTTTAAACTAACGTGGACGGATTACTTATTTGGTGGCACAACGCCAAAAAAATCATATCTAAAATGTACATATGTAACTATTAGATATAGCAAGTTATTAATTTTAGCAGATTCTGTTTTGGAAGGTTCATTATCTTTTACTAACTTAATTTATTATTTTTTATTTAGCCTCTTATTCTAATTTATTTAAATGATGAATGCATTGATTAAAGTACTATTGAACCTTCCAAAACAAAGTTGAAAACCTCTAAATCAGATAAAATCAATAATTTACCAAGTATCTTTTTGTTATATAAATTTTTTGCTATATAAATATAAAATTTTTAAATCTTCCAAAATCAATATGATGCCAAACAGGTTTAGGATCAATGTTGAGAAGTTATCAGATTTGAAAATATACAAGCTTTTTAAAAATAACCAATTACTAGAGTTATTTCTTAAATACTATATGTATTGAATAAAAAAACATTTACTGCCTCGTTATGCATATTTTGAAAATTACTAATGTTTTCAATTGTTGCATCATATTTTCTTTTCTTCAAATTGCTCTTCTAAATTATTAGCATTGTTTCCATGTCATCAAATGCAGTATTTGGCACAGTCTATTCAAGACTTTTTTCATAAAATTAATTATAATAGTTTGAAAATTTTGCCAAAGGGGCTTAATGGATGGCCAATAGAACTAATTAAAGCTCACAAAACAAATGCCGAATTTGCAAACTCAGAATTACATCTCAGAAATACAATTCAGGATTACAACTCAGAAATACAAATCAGAAATGCAAATCAGAAATTCAAATCAGAAATGCAACTCAGAAATCGTTTTTTAATCTATTTCAAATCATTATTTCTTTATCTTACAAATATAGGTAACATTAATAGCTTCTGGGGATCTATTACCATCATCAGAATATCCAACTATTAATCAAATTTCAACCGGTCCTTCAATGGAATCCGACGCCACATATCAAGAATTGTATCAGAAAACATTTAATCGTAAACAAAATTCTGGCTTGCGTAAATTACTAGTTAAAAAATATTTAGATTACTTTGAAACATATCAGCTTGCAATCAAGATGATTAAACCTGATTTATTTTTTTGTAACATTTTTATAATTAATGACATTTGTTTGGATATTGCATGGTCATTGAAAAAACCTATCGTAGGTTTTAGTTCTCAAATGTTAGGTACTGAATTGCTCTTTTTTTCATAAGTTATAATTTGATTAAATACTGTATTTTTAAAATTACTACAATAACGATAATGATAATTTAGGAACGTCATTTATACCTTACAGATCTGAAGTTTGGTATAATTGTCATGTTAATATGGAAAATGAATCGTTCATTAACAGGTTTAGGCGTGCAATTATCGATCCTATTAAATCAATCTCTGAAATGTTGTCATCTATTTAAGAATTAAGGGTAGAGGGTATGTAGATCATTTCTATTAATAAACTAGTTACTAAAAATTTTATATTTAATAAAAAGAAAATTTTTATTAAGTAACCATATTAAATTTTAAATAAAATTGTAGAAGAGGTTTTTCTGATTCTAACGGTGGTCGAATCATTAAAATTGGCCCAGTAGAACCTAAGAAATAGTTGTTTTTATCTTCGTGACCCTATTTTACTTATTGTTTACACGTGATTTGATTGGCCAATTTGTGATCGCCCCCGCAGAATAGATCCCGCCCCCGCAAAAGTTGATACTATAAAAACTTTATCAAATTTTATTCAAAATTAATAAAATTTTTGTGCTATGTGTAATTTTTTATTACGAACAATTTTTACTTGTACACAAATACAATTTATATAGTAAAAAATTAACTTTTATATGTAGCCAACTTTTAAATTCGCAATAAAAATATTTTTGGTCGCTCATTTATTAATAGAAATGATCTACATACTCTCTACCCTTAAATAAGTTAAGGTCTACTCTTGGAATTAAACCTGTTCATAATCCTTTTGAAAGAATATTTTGGCCTTGAGGTGTGATTTTTTATTTTATAAAAAAAATTCTTTTACATTAATATCTGATATTATTGATATCGACATATGTATTTCTGGTAAATAGGTACCACACCCTCTGCCACCTCTTGTTCAGGTAAACCTCAATTTTATATTATTTAAGAAAAATATTAATGTTAAGACATTGATTCTTAAATAATGATTTTAGGAAATCGGACCTGTAATGCAAGATAAATTTCCATTAATCACATCCAAACTTTCTTCATTTATATCTTCCCATTCTCGAATTTAATACATTTCATTCAATCTGAATACTTTTATAAGACCTGAAACAAATTTAATAATTCTTCATGCTATAGTAGAATTTATTCAAAATGAAATAATTGATGGTGCAATCTGGTATTTACCATCTTTATCATTTAATGAAGAACCTATTTCTCCTACTCAAATAACCTTTTCTAATAGAAAATCTTTATCAGTTTCTGAACATTTATCAAACAAACATCCTGATTTACATTTTACAAAATTTGATTCTCAATTTTCTATTTTAAATCAAACTAACGTAAAATTATTTTTAACAACTGGTGATATTACAAATTCTTATGAATCTTTATATACAGGAACTCCTATGTTAATCCTTCCTGTATCTTTTGATCAATTAAGTAATTCAGAAAAATTAGTTGGTTTAGGTGTTGCTTTAACTCTTCCAAATTATTTTCTACTAATCATGTGGTAGAAAAAATTTTTAAAATTTTAAATGATGATATTTTACAAAAAAATTTAAAAAAGACTAAATTATTGGTAAGAATTAATAGTAAAAGAAAACATAGAGCTGCTGATTTAATTGAATTCGTTTTACATGCTTCTTCTTTAATTCCTTTGGATAATATTATTGATGATGATGAAGAAGAAGATTATGATGATTATGGAATAATTGAAATGTCGTGTGATTATGAAGGTTTATTAAAAGAATGGATTACTCCTGATGCTAGAATGGGGTTTTTTAAAGGAATGTATTTAGATATTTATGGTAGTATTATTCTTGTAATTGTTGGTGTTTTAGCTTTTCTTTTGCAACGTATTTGGAACTGTTTGAAAGGGGTAAAGCATAAGCAGGATTAATATATTTTAACATTTTTTTCACATATAATAAATTTGATTATATATGTATTTTTTAATAATCTTTTATCTATACTTATAAAATTGCTCTTTTTATAATTGTATTTTTAAAATTGCTATTATTAACATTATTAATATGCAGCATTTAAATTATTTTATCGATTCAATTAAAAATCACTTGAAGTTGATAAGCTTTCATAACAGCGAAAACAGTACAACTGGTGGAAAGGGAATAGCTAAATCGATGCAAATAATGAAACGATCCATATCTGATATATATCATAATTTTTTTTACGATTTATTACAAATAAAAATTTTTTTCATCGATAATTGACACAGTAATACATCATACCAGTATCATACCAAAAAGCATGCAGTAAAAAAGAATTTCATCGTTTTGCCGCATTGAATATTGCTTTATGTAGTAGTTCCGGTATTCTATGTATTCTTTGTATTCTATCTATTCTAATTGCAACTATTTCTAAATAATTTATGATAAGATCTTTTCGCCTTCTGTTTCTTATTGAAGACATGACGTCGTTCGCATAGATTACAGTGAAAGATTTTAGAATTTTAGAGACTGTGTACCTGCATGCTGTTCTAAATTTTTGTAAAGGACGTCTGAATCAAAGCATAATATAGTTACACTTGATCGGAATTTGAGTGAGGACTATGAAAAAAAAGGCATTTTGATTGGTTATAATTAATTTGATTCGATTGCATACTCTTTGAGATGAATTCTATCTCTTTCTAACCGACGAGAAAGAATTCAGCAATAGGATAATTTAAAGATGCGAAAATGAACTTCGTACCGTAATATTCCAAGCTGATTAAGATAGCGGTTATCCAGTTTAACTGATAGTCAACTAACGTGTACGGATTGTTTATTTGGTGATACAAAGCCAACGAAATCATATCTGATATTGTTCACAAGCATGTACGAACATAAAATACTTAATATAGGTTTGGGATACATATATTTGTTTTATAAATGTACTACAAATTCAACATTTCAATGAAATTAATTCTAAGTATAATTTTTTTGGATATAAGATGTCAGATACAAAAGATAATAACCTATCAGGTGAAATTATTAAAATCACCAATACTTTTAATCAACTGAACTTCATCGATTGTCAAAAATTGGCTGATATAAATGATCCAGATGGAATATTCTGGCTTGGTTATTGTTACGAATATGGAATTGGTGTTGAAAAGATGAGAATAAGGCATTCATTCATTATCAAAAATCTGCAGATATGAATAATCCTAACGGAATGTATCAAGTTGGCTATTGCTATTATTTAGGAATTGGTGTTGAAATAGATAGGCACAAAGCATTTATGTATTATCTAAAATCTGCTGAGGCTGGTAACTCTATGGGAATTCGAAAAACTTCTATTTGTTACTATTATGGAATTGGTGTGGAAAAGAGTGTAGTCAAATATTTAAATTGGAGTATCAAGTATTTTAATTTTTCAAATTGTTCGGTAATATAGTTGAAATTTACATTTTAAAATTAGTAAACTATTTAATTCTTTAGGCAGTAATATAATGATCAATTTTATTAATTATAAAAAATCAATTTGTTTGCAATAATTTCTATTTAATAACGTGCTTAAAATCGGTTTATTAACATTAGTCCGTAAGTATAAAGAACATTTATTAATCTAAGTATTTAAAATAAGCTATTCTAGTTCATGAATATTGGTTATTTTATTCGTATTAATTTAGTCGGTAAATGTAAAGAACATTTATTAATCTAAGTGCCTAACATAAGACATTCAAGCTCATGGATATATACTATTTAATTTAATTTTATTCGCATTAATTTAGTGAGTGAGTATAAAGGACATTAATTCATCTATGAATTTAAAATAAATTATTCAAGTTTATGAATATTTACTATTTTATTCGTGTTAATTTAGTCTGTGAGTACAGGGAACATTATTAATCTAAGTAATTAAATAAGCCATTCAAGTTTACGAATATGTACTATTTAATTTTATTTTATTCGCGTTAATTTAGTGGGTGAGTATAAAGAGCATTTATTAATTAAAGTATTTGAAATAAGCCATTAAAGTTTATGAATATTTACTATTTTATTCGTGTTATTTTAGTCTGTAAGTACAGGGAACATTATTAATCTAAGTAATTAAAATAAGCTATTCAAGTTCATGGATATTTACTATTTAATTTTATTTTATTCGCATTAATTTAGTGTGTGAGTATAAAGAACATTTATTAATTAAAGTATTTGAAATAAACTATTAAACTTTATGAATATTTACTGTTTATTTTATTTTAGTCTGTAAGTATAAAGAATATTCATAAGTTATTCAATTTTAATATTTATTATTATTTAATTTCATTTTATTTACGATAATTAGTCTGTGAGTATAAAAACTATTGATTAATCTAAATATTTAAAAATAAGCTATTCAAGCTCATAAAAATTTGTTACTTTATTTGCGTTAATTTAGTGAGTGAGTATAAAGAGCGTTTGTTAATCTAAGTTTTAAAATGAGCAATTCAAATTCATGATATTTATTATTAATTTCTTATATTTGTATTAATTAGTCGGTGAATATCGTATAAAAATTATTTTTACTAAAATGTTAACAGTCTGGTCTAGTTCAGTCTGGTCTAGTTCAGTCTGGTTCATTTTGTCCAGTTCCTGCCTGGTTTATTATAGTTTTAAGAGTTAATTAGGCCGGTCTGGTCTAAGACTAAGAACTGCCCATTTTTTTAAGGTCCAGACTGGTCTTAAGACTAATTGTGATCTATTGGTCTAAGACTTAACCGCATAATATCTCAATCATTTGCATTTAAATTTAATTAACTAATACAATATAATACAATTAATAATAAAGAAATTCAAAATATGGAAAATGTGCATATTGTAATGAATATAACACGCATGAAGCATGGTGTCAAACATGTGATCCCGACACAATAATTCGAGAATGGACAAGTGGAAATAAGGATATCGATAATTGCATGAAAGAACTTCAGATTAGAACTGATCTTTATGAAGATATGATTGAATGGATTCCGTTTGATAGACTAAATGATATTAACAAAATTGGCGAAGGAGGATTTGGCTCTGTATTTTCTGCAATCTGGTTAGATGGTACACGAAAGATTCATGTTGATGACTACAATTATGAGTATATAAGATCACGTGAACAAAATAGCACTGTTGCACTAAAGACCTTACCCGATTCCAAGAAAAATCCTCGTGATTTTTTGAAAGAGGTAAATTAAATCATTGTATATACAGTTTATTAAACACATATTGGACTAATTCGTTTCTATAAATTTACAAAGTTTGAAAATCATACGAAATGTAGATTATACGGTAGTAGGCTTAAGATATATGGATTAACTCAAAACACGGCAACAAATGAATGCTTGATGGTATTTCAATATGCCGATAATGGAAGTCTTCATAAGTTTTTAAGGATGAAATTTCGAGATCTTACCTGGAAAATTAAATTAAAACTACTTGAAGATATTTCAAATGATTTAAATGAAATTCATGGAGCAGAATATATTCATGCAGACTTCCACAGTGGTAATATTTTACAAGATGAAGGCATTAGCAAAAACCTGCAATCTTACATCTCAGATCTAGGTTTGTCTAAAAAAGTAGATGAAAATGATTCAGAAGGTGGTATTTATGGAGTCTTTCTTGCCTTATGTGGCTCCGGAAGTTTTATTAGGTCAAAAGTTTACGACAAAGGCCGATATTTATGGCTTTGGAGTCATTATGTCGGAAATATCAACTGGACAAAGACCTTTCGATGGTTATCAGTTTGATGATAAACTTGCAGTAAAGATTTGCATCGGATTGCGGCCTGAATTTGCACCTGGGACACCGGATTGCTATATTGAATTAGCTAAGCAATGCATGGATTCTGATCCGCAATCACGACCTGATGCTTATGAAGTTTTGCAAAAACTTTCCGAATGGAATAAAAGCATGGAGGATTCAGATGATGCAAATAAAATTAAAATGCAATTCCTGGAAGCTGATAAAAAAATCAAAGCATTGCCAATTATCTCACCAAAACATCCTGATTCTATGTACACTAGCAAAATAATAAATACTCAAAGAATATCAAGTGCAGTTAAAGGTATTTATCTCAAAAAATTTACATTATATATTTATTCATTTAAAACTAATTATGCTATAATAGCAACTTTACAAAGTAAACCTATCGATTCTGTTGAAGTTCCTCTTAGTAAGTATTATATTAAGTCAACAGTATTTATAATTAAATAAATTTATTATTTATTTTATATTTGTATTTAGACTATTGAGTTAATTGCTTTTAAAGGTATAAATTTATTACTCATTATTGTTATTTATAATTGATTTAATTTTAATATTTCTCTAAGTATCTACTTTAAAAAATACATTATGCAATTATAGATATTTAATTTAAAAATTGTATTTAAATTTTATTTGTTTAAGATTAAATTTTATGCTATCTTTGTATTCTTAACAAAATTTAAAATCTTATATAAAAATAAATCTGACTATTTTGGCTTAAAATCATTTTTATATGCTAGTCAGTTTAAAAGCTACTTAACATTATATAATTAAAAATTAACATATTGAGTATACTGAACCATTTTGAAGTTAAGCGCCCCTCTTTTTTTATAAGGTATCTAATTTTGAATACTTTCTTTAAGTGCAGATAAACCTTATTTAAAATGCAAGAACCACAAGAAATCATTAAAATATTTTCTCATTATGTCACCTCTAGATTATGCATAAAATTCGGTACCAGATCATTTGTTACATGTAAAAAAATTTTAATACAGTACTAGCAAACTATAATTATTAAAACTTTAAATGAAAAATACTGTACNTCATGTTTACTATATAATTTGAATATATAGTAGCAAAATACTATCAACAGTATAGTGTTCCAAACGATTTAACCAGCCGTTTAGTTTCTTAATTAGCTGATAGTTTTATTAGCCTGCTAATCATAATCAATTTGTTACCAAGTTTGTCATAAAATTATGTATCAAGAAAATAGCTTTAAACAACTTTATTAATTATTTACTCTTTTAATGTGTAATTACTAATTGACAATTTGGAGTGCTAGTTATTTGTTAACCCTAAATTTAACAAATTTAAAGTTTAAGAGACTTTTTAAATAAATGAGAAAATTTATATCGATATAACTTTAAATCACTAATCCCTAGTTAAGCGGTTAAGCCAATAAAAATTTAATTGCTTGAATTACTAGTACTATGTTAACAAAAATGTCCTTTACGCAGGCTTAATATTCAGGTCTAAATTATATGTAGTTTAAACTAACGTGATTAATTATTTGATGGTACAGTACAATCCAAAAAATCATATCTGAAATGTACATGTGTAACTATTAGATATAACAAGTTATTAGTGAATCTGTTTGGAAGGTTTAATAGCAACATTACCCCCATTATCATTTACTAACTTAATTTATTATTTTTTATTTAACTTATTCTAATTTTTATTTAAATGATGAATACATTGATTAAGGTACTATTGAACCTTCCAAAATAAACCTAACCTCCAAATAAGATAAAAAAAAACAAAGGGAAATTACATATAAGGGCACGGAAATGAAAATACATATAAAGACCCAAATTTTGAAAAATTTTATAATTAAGGGCCAAAGTAACTTCGCATTATGATGAAATTGGTTCTTTAAACGTCATCACTGTATATATGTACTACTTCATACATTTTATATTCTATACCTATAACGAGGTTATACAATAACCGTAGTTACTGTTATCTTGCTAAGAGGTGTATATCGTTTATCAATTTATTTCGCTTGGCATAAAAACAAATTTGCCCACACAACTTTAACACGTGAATATTTTCTTTGACGATTCGTTTACTTTATTACCAGTCAGAAGAAGACTACCCTATTATTTATTTACTTTCGTTATTTATATTAATTCTGCGATTACATATTTTATGTAACACTTATATTTATCTTTTGCTTCACCCTAAATTTTACGGCACTTGTATTACGCGATCTCGTTAATGCCACCCAACACGATGATTCCTATCATAATTCTGGTCGACCATACCTTCACGTGATTCCTTCGAAATACACACTTGTCATTCTTTTACACCTTTCACTTGGTTATACAATTCGTTGTCACTGAACATTTCACTTACTAAGTATAACGGTTCCTCGAAAACTATGCGACAATACCCTTTTTCACTTAATGAATCTTTTTTTAACCAAGATAAGTTCGACTAGGTTAAGCATGATATTTATCAATATCATAATGTTCTAAACTAATAAATTTATCACATACAAAACCTAGTCATAAAATATGAATCACACTTTATGAAGGTTACTACGCGTTAATCGAAGATATTTAGAACCTCATTTTTATTCGTAGAGAAAGTTAATTACTTACTTTTAAAAATTGGTTAAAGTAGTTACAATTTTTATATGCAAGACGCTAATAAAATAAATGCAATACTGAGTAAAAAGTAATACGTTTTACTGCCAAAAGAAAATTACATTTATTTAATTTCAAATGTTAAAAATTTATAATATTTTTCAAAATATATGTAATTCTTTTCATTTTGGGCCCTGATGTATAATAATTTTCATTTTCCGGGTCCTTATATGTAAATTCCCAAAAAAATAATCTACCAAGTTTCTTTTTGCTATATAAATATAATACTTTTAAATTCCCCAAAATCAATAAGATGATAAATAAGCTTAGTATCAATGCAGAGAAGTTTCAAATTTAAAATATACAACAAAAAGGAACTTTGTAGTTTTTTTTTTATCAGATTTGGACAGGTTATCAATTTTGGCAGGATCTGCTTTGGGAGGTTTAATAGTTGTAATGTTTTAAATCCATTAATTTCTCAACACTAATAATAAACCTATTCAAAGCTTTTCTAAAAATAACCAGTTCACTAGAGTTATTTCTTGAATACTATATGTAGTTGAATAGAAAACCATTTAGCATAATTTGAAAATTACTATTGTTTTCAATTGTTGCATCCTATTTTCTTTTCTTCAAATTGTTCTTCTAACTTATTAGCATTGTTTTCCATGTCATCAAATTCAATATTTTGATCCAGTTTTTTCAAGACTTTTTTTCATTAAAATTAATTATAATAGTTTGAAAATTTTGCCAAAGGGGCCTAATGGATGGTCAATAAAACTAATTAAGGTTCACGAAACAAATGCCGAATTTGCTAATTCATAATTACATCTCAGAAATACAATTCAGGATTACAACTCAGAAATACAAAATCAGAAATCCAAGTAAATCAGAAATGCAACTCAGAAATCTTTTTTTAATCTTATTTCTTTATCTTACAAATAAAGGTAACATTAATAGCTCCTGGGGATTTATTACCATCATCAAAATATCCAACTATTAATCAAATTTCAACCGGCCCTTCAATAGAATCCGACGCCACATATCTAGAATTGCATCAGAAAACATTTAATCGTAAACAAATTTCTGGCTTGCGTAAATAAATTACTAGTTAAAAAATATTTAGATTACTTTGAAACATATCAACTTGCAATCAAGATGATTAAACCTGATTTATTTTTTTGTAACATTTTTATAATTAATGACATTTGTTTGGATATTGTATGGTCATTAAAAACACCTATCATAGGTTTTAGTTCTCAAATGTTAGGTACTGAATTGCCCTTTTTTTCATAAGTTTATAATTTGGTTAAATATTGTATTTTTAAAATTACTAACTTTTTTTTCTTTTTTATTTGATTATTTTTTATTTGCATAACAATAACAATAATGATAATGACAATTTAGGAACGCCATTTATACCTTACAGATCTGAAGATTGGTATAATTGTCATGTTAATATGGAAAATGAATCGTTCATTAACAGGGTTAGGTGTGCAATTATCGAACCTATTAAATCAATCTCTGAAATGTTGTCATCTATTGAAGAATTAAATAAGTTAAGGTCTACTTTTGGTATTAAACCTGTTTATAATCCTTTTGAAAGAATAAAAGTCTTGGTTAATACCTTTTTTGGCCTTGAGGTGTGATTGTTTATTTTATAAAAAAAATTCGTTTACATAATATATGATATTATTGATATCTAACATATGTATTTTTAGTAAATAGGTACCACACCCTCTGCCACCTCTTGTTCAGGTAAACCTCAATTTTATATTATTTAAGAAAACATTAAGGTTAAGACATTGATTCTTAAAAATGATTTAAAAAATCGGACCTGTAATGCAAGATAAATATCCATTCATCACATCCAAACTTTCTTCATTCATATCTTCCCATTCTCGAATTTTATACATTTCATTCAATCCAAATACTTTTATAAGACCCGAAACAAATTTAATCATTCTACATGCTATAGTAGAATCTATTCAAAATGAAATTATTGATGGTGCAATCTGGTATTCACCATCTTTATCTTTTAATGAAGAACCTATTTCTTCTACTCAAATAACCTTTTCTAATAGAAAATCTTTATCAGCTTCTGAACTTTTATCAAACAAACATCCTGATTTACATTTTACAAAATTTGATTCTATTTTAAATCAAACAAACGTAAAATTATTTTTAACAACTGGTGATATTACAAATTCTTATGAATTTTTATATACAGGAACTCCTATGTTAATCCTTCCTGTATCTTTTGATCAATTAAGTAATTCAGAAAAATTAGTTGGTTTAGGTGTTGCTTTAACTCTTCCAAATTATTTTTCTACTAATCATGTGGTAGAAAAAATTTTTAAAATTTTAAATGATGATATTTTACAAAAAAATTTAAAAAAGACTAAATTATTGGTAAGAATTAATAGTAAAAGAAAACATAGAGCTGCTGATTTAATTGAATTCGTTTTACATGCTTCTTCTTTAATTCCTTTGGATAATACTGTTGATGATGAAGATGAAGATGATTATGATGATTATGGAATAATTGAAATGTCGGGTGATTATGAAGGTTTATTAAAAGAATGGATTACTCCTGATGCTAGAATGTGGTTTTTTAAAGGAATGTATTTAGATATTTATGGTAGTATTATTCTTATAATTGTTGGTGCTTTGGCTTTTCTTTTGAAACGTATTTGGAATTGTTTGAAAGGGTAAAACATAAACAGGATTAATAAACTTTTGGATTAGTATATTTTATCATTCTTTTTTCACATATAATAAATATTTAAATTTTGATTATATGTATATTTTTAATAATCTTTTAACTATACAGTACTTAAAAATTGCTTTTTTTTTTAAAATGATTATATTTTTAAAATTGTTATTATTGACACTATTAATATGTAGCATTTAAATTATTTTATCGATTCCATTAAAAATCACTTAAAATTGATAAGTTTTCATAACAGAAAGTGAATAATTAAATAGATGCAAATAATGAAGCGATCCATATCTGATATATATCATAATTTTTTTACGATTTATTAACAAATAAATATTTTTTTCATCGATAATTGACACAGTAATACATCATACCAAAAAGCATGCAGTAAAAAAGATTTTCATCGTTTTGCCGCATTGAATATTGCTTTATGTAGTAGTTACCGGTATTCTATGTATTCTATGTATTCTATCTATTCTAATTGCAACTATTTCTAAATAATTTATAAAATAATTTAGCAAAGATCTTTTCTCCTTCTGTTTCTTATTGAAGACATGACGTCGTTCGCATAGATTACAGTGAAAGATTTTAGGATTTTAGAGACTGTGTACCTGCATGCTGTTCTAAATTTTTGTAAAAGGCGTCTGAATCAAAGCATAATATAGTTACACTTGGCCTTCATCGGAATTTGAGAGTTGTAGAGTGAGGACGATGAAAAAAAAGCATTATGATTGGTTATGATTAATTTAATTCATTGCATACTCTTTGAGATGAATTCTATCTCTCTCTAACCGACGAGAAAGAATTCAGCAATAGGATAATTTAAAGATGAGAAAATGAACTTCGTAACGTAGTATTCCAAGCTGATTAAAGATAGCGGTTATCCAGTTTAACTGATAGTCAACTAACGTGTACGGATTGTTTATTTGGTGATACAAAGCCGAAGAAATCATATCTGATATGTACAAAAACATGTACGAACGTAAAATACTTAATATAGATTTGGGATACATATATTTGTTTTATCAAATGTACTACACATTCAACATTTCAATGAAACTAATTCTTCTCATACAACATACAGTATAATTTTTTGGATATAAAATGTCAGATACAAAAGATAATATCCTATCAGATGAAATTATTAAAATCACTAATACTTTTAATCAACTGAACTTCATCGATTGTCAAAAATCGGCTGATATAAATGATCCAGATGGAATATTCTGGCTTGGTTATTGTTACGAATATGGAATTGGTGTGGAAAAGGATGAGAATAAGGCATTCATTCATTATCAAAAATCTGCAGATATGAATAATCCTAACGGAATGTATCAAGTTGGTTATTGCTATTATTT
Source organism: Gigaspora rosea (assembly GCA_003550325.1). Lineage (NCBI taxonomy): Eukaryota > Fungi > Glomeromycota > Glomeromycetes > Diversisporales > Gigasporaceae > Gigaspora > Gigaspora rosea. The sequence goes on from QKWP01001008.1 coordinate 65,959, forward strand.
AGGAATTGGTGTTGAAATAGATAAGCAAAAAGCGTTTATGTATTATCTGAAATCTGCTGAGGATGGTAATTCTATGGGAATTTGGAAAACGGCTATTTGTTACAAATACGGAATTGGTACGGAAAAGAGTGAAGAAAAATATTTGAATTGGATTAAAAAGTATTTTAATTTTTCAAATTTTTCGGTAATACAATTGAGTTTTACATTTTAAAATTAGAAATTCTTAAAAAATTATTTAATCCTTTAGGGAGTAAGTATAATGATCAACAATTTTATTAATTAAAAAAATCAATTTGTTTGCAATAATTTCTATTTAATAATGTGCTTAAAATCGGTTTATTCGCATTAGTCCGTAAGTATAAAGAATATTTGTTAGTCAAAGTAATTAAAATAAGCTATTCTAGTTCATGAACATTTACTATTTAATTTTATTTATTTGCGTTAATTTAGTTTGTGAGTACAAAGAATATTTATTAATCTATTTAAAATAAACTTCAAATTCATGAATATTGATTATTTTATTCGTATTAATTTAGTCGGTAAATGTAAAGAACATTTATTAATCTAAGTGTCTAACATAAGCTATTCAAGCTCATGGATATATACTATTTAATTTTATTTATTCGCATTAATTTAGCGTGTGAGTATAAAGAACATTAATTAATATATGTATTTGAAATAAATTATTCAAGTTTATGAACATTTACTATTTTATTTGTGTAGTGAGTAAGTGTAAAGAACATTTATTGATCTAAGTAATTAAATAAGCTATTCAAGTTTACGAATATGTACTATTTAATTTTTATTTTATTTTAGAATGTAAGTATAAAGAATTTTCAGAAGTTATTTAATTTTATAAATATTTATTATTTAATTTCATATTATTCACGATAATTAGTCTGTGAGTAAAAAAACTATTTATTAATCTAAATATTTAATAATAAGCTATTCAAATTCATTAATAATTGCTATTTAATTTTACTTTATTTGCGTTAATTTAGTGAGTGAGTATCAAGAACATTTGTTAATCTAAGTATTTAAAATAGGCAATTCAAATTCATGATATTTACTATTAATTTCTTTTATTTTTGTTAATTAGTCGGTGAGCATCGTACAAAAATTATTTTACTAAAATGTTAACGGCTTGGTCTAGTCTAGTCTGTCCAGTTCCGGCCTGGCTTATTAGTTTTAAGAGTTAATTAGGCCGGTCTGGTCTTAGACTAAGAACTGCCCATTTTTTTAAGGTCCAGACTGGTTTTAAGACTAATTGTTATCTATTAGTCTAAGACTTAACCATATAATATCTCAATTATTTGCATTTAAATTAAAGAATGCATATTAACAAATACAATATGATACATTTAATAATATAAAGAGATTCAAAATACGGAAAATGCAAATATTGTAACGAATATAACACGCAGAAAGCATGGTGTCAGACATGTGATCCCGATATAATAATTCGAGAATGGACAAGTGGAAATAAAGATATCGATAATTGCATGAAAGAACTTCAGCTTATAACTGATTATTATGAAGGTATGATTGAATTGATTCCATTTGATAGACTAAAAAATATTAAAAAAATTGGCGAAGGAGGATTTGGATCTGTATTTTCTGCGACCTGGTCAGATGGTATACGAACAATTGGCGACGACAATTACAGATCGCGTAAACAAAATAGCTCTGTTGCACTCAAGACCTTATCTGGTTCCAAAAAAAATCCTCGCGACCTTTTGAAAGAGGTAAATTAAATCATTGTACAGTTTATTTAACACATTGAAATTATTGAACTAATCCGTTTCCATAAATTTACAAAGTTTGAAAATCATACGAAATGTAGATTACGCGGTAGTAGCCTTAATATATGTGGATTAACTCAAAACACGGAAACAAATGAATACTTGATGGTATTTCAATATGCCGATAATGGAAGCCTTCATAAGTTTTTAAGGATGAAATTTCGAGATCTTACCTGGCAAATTAAATTAAAACTACTTATAGATATTTCAAATGATTTACATAACATTCATAAGGCAGGATATGTTCATGCAGACTTCCACAGTGGCAATATTTTGCAAGATGGAGACATTAATAAAAGTCTGCAATATTACATCTCAGATCTGGGATTATCTAAAAAGGTAGATGAAAATAATTCAAAAGGTGGTATTTATGGAGTCTTGCCTTATGTTGCTCCGGAAGTTTTATTAGGTCAAAAGTTTACGACAAAGGCCGATATTTATGGCTTTGGAGTCATTATGTCGGAAATATCAACTGGACAAAGACCTTTCGATGGTTATCAGTTTGATGATAAACTCGCAATATAGATTTGCCTCGGATTGCGGCCTAAATTTGCTCCTGGGACTCCGGATTGCTATATTGAATTAGCTAAGCAATGCATGGATTCTGATCCACAAAAACGACCTGATGCTATTGCAGTTTGGAACCAATTTTGCGAATGGAATGAAAACATGGAGGATTCAGATAATGCAAATAAAATTAAAATGCAATTCCTGGAAGCTGATAAAATAATCAAAACATCACCAATTATCTCACCAAAACATCTAGATTCTATGTACACTAGCAAAATAATAAATACTCAAATAATATCAAGTGCAGTTAAAGGTATTTATTTCAAAAATTTCATTATATATTTATTCATTAAAACTAATTATGCTATAATAGCAACTTTACAAAGTAAATCTATCGATTCTGTTGAAGTTCCTTTTGGTAAGTATTATATTAAGCTAACAGTATTTATAATTAGATAAATTTATTATTTATTTTATATTGGTATTTAAACTAGCTTAAAGGTATAAATTTATTACTACAGTACTATTATTATTTATAATTGATTTAATTTTAATATTTCTCTAAGTATCTACTTAAAAAATATGTAATTAAAGATATTTAATTTAAAAATTGTATTTAAATTTTATTAGTTTAAGATTAAATCTTATGCTATCTTTGTATTCTTAACAATTTTAAAATCTTATATAAAAATAAATTTGACTATTGGGGTCATCTAAAGCGGGGGAAATTCACGTGATCACAGCCAATCAAATTACAGAATTTTGATGATCGCCGGCGAAGCAAAAAACGAAAAACCTAAAAAAATACAAAAAACGGCAGTCTAAACCTACCTCAGGTAGGTCAAGTAAAAATATCGGGAAGGCAACTTTGCTTATATATAACAATCTAAAACCCAGCCTAACCCTAATATAAGATGACCCTAACCCTAAAGTTAACCGAGAAAATTATTAAGAAATATGAGTTGCCACCGCTTTAGACGTCCCCCTATTTTGGAAAAGCAGCTTTGCATTATATAATTAAAAATTAAAATATTGAATGTGCTATACCATTTTGAAATTAAGCACCCTCTTTTTGTTATAAGGTATCTAATTTTAAATACTTTTTTTTAAGTGCAGATAAACCTTATAAACGAATGTAAAATGCAAGAACCACATAGGAAATCATTAAAATATTTTCTCTTATGTCACCTCTAGATTTTGCATATCAGGGTTTGACGATCATTTATTACATGATAATATTGTCAAAAAACTTTTAATACTGGTAAACTATTATTTTTAAAACTTTAAATGAAAAATACTGTACCTGAAATTTACCTGTTAAATTCAATGACTAAGTACGTTTTCGAATTCTATTAACCTTTAGAATTCAAAATGGTCTCTAAACATCCAAAAGCTAAGACACATTATTCAAATATATAAAAAAACTTAGGCAACTAAATTATAAAGTTAAGCCAAAAGATATTTTCAGAATAACAGACAAATTTGGTGATAGGGCAGTTTGAATCCCAAAGATTTATATATTCGGAAAAAATATCTATTTAAACTTCTGAACTTATCGTTATTTGATTATCATGGACGAATAATGCTAAATATTTTACGTATTTATCATATCTACCATATAATTTGTATTTTCTGAATATATAGTAGCAAAATATTGTCAAAGTATAGAGTTCCAAACGATTTTAGCCAACCGTTTAGTTTCTTAGTTGGCTGATAGTTTTATCAGCCTGTTAGTCATAATAATCAATTTGATACCTAAATATCAAGAAAATAGCTTTAAACAATTTTATTAATTATTTACTCTTTTAATGTGTAATTTTCTAATTGACAATTTAGTGTGCTAGTTATTTGTTAACCCTAAATTTAATAAATTTAAGGATTAAGAAACTTTTTAAATAAATGAGGAATTTATATCGATATAACTTTAAATCACTAATCCTTAGTTAAGCGGTTAAGCCAATAAAAATTTAACGGCTTGAATTGCTAGTACTATGTTAACACAAATGACCTTTCGCTAGTACTATGTTAACACAAATGACCTTTCGCAGACTTAATATTCAGTTCTAAGTCTATAAATTTTTTTTTGGTGTGTATGTAATTTAAACTAATGTGCTTCGGATTACTTATTTGGTGGTACAAAGTCAAAGAAATCATATCTGAAATGTACATATGTAACTATTGGATATAGCAAGTTATTAGTAGCAGATTCTGTTTTGGAAGGTTCGATAGCAATATTACCCATTATAATTTACTAACTTAATTTATTAATTTTTATTTAGCCTCTTACTTTAATTTATTTAAATGATGAATACATTGATTAAAGTACTATTGGACCTTCCAAAACTAACTGGTAGCATCTAAATCAGATGAAAAAAATAACCTACCAAGTTTCTTTTTGCTATATAAATATAATTTAATCGTAAACAAATTTCTGGCTTCCATAAATTACTAGTTAAAAATATTTAGATTATTTTGAAACATATCAACTTGCAACCAAGATGATTAAATCTGATTCTGATTTATTTTTCTGTAACATTTTTATAATTAATGACATTTGTTTGGATATTGCATGGTCATTAAAAAAACCTATCGTAGGCTTTAGTTCTCAAATGTTAAGTACTAAATTGCTCTTTTTCTTCATAAGCTTATAATTTGGTTATATACTGTATTTTTAAAATTACTAACTATTTTTTTTTTATTTGATTACTTTTTATTTGCATAATAATAACATAATAACAATAATGATAATGACAATTTAGGAACGTCATTTATACCTTTCAGATCTGAAGTTTGGTATAATTGTCATGTTAATATGGAAAATGAGTCGTTCATTAACAGGTTTAGGTGTACAATTATCGAACCTATTAGATCAATCTCTGAAATGTTGTCATCTATTGAAGAATTAAATAAGTTAAGGTCTACTCTTGGAATTAAACCTGTTTATAATCCTTTTGAAAGAATAAAAGATTCATTAGTCTTGGTTAATACCTTTTTTGGCCTTGAGGTGTGATTCTTTTTTTTTTTTTTTTAAAAAAAAAAATTCGTTTACATTAATATCTGATATTATTGATATCGACATATGTATTTTTGTTAAATAGGTACCACACCCTCTGCCACCTCTTGTTCAGGTAAACCTCAATTTTACACGTATTATTTTTTTTAAAGAAAAATATTAATGTTAAGACATTGATTCTTAAATAATGATTTTAGGAAATCGGACCTGTAATGCAAGATAAATATCCATTAATCACATCCAAACTTTCTTCATTCATATCTTCCCATTCTCGAATTTTATATATTTCATTCAATCCAAATACTTTTATAAGACCCGAAACAAATTTAATAATTCTACATGCTATAGTAGAATCTATTCAAAATGAAATAATTGATGGTGCAATCTGGTATTCACCATCTTTATCATTTAATGAAGAACCTATTTCTTCTACTCAAATAACCTTTTCTAATAGAAAATCTTTATCAGTTTCGGAACTTTTATCAAACAAACATCCTGATTTACATTTTACAAAATTTGATTCTCAATTTTCTATTTTAAATCAAACAAACGTAAAATTATTTTTAACAACTGGGGATATTACAAATTCTTATGAATCTTTATATACAGGAACTCCTATGTTAATTTTTCCTGTATCTTTTGATCAATTAAGTAATTCAGAAAAATTAGTTGGTTTAGGTGTTGCTTTAACTCTTCCAAATTATTTTTCTACTAATCATGTGGTAGAAAAATTTTTAAAATTTTAAATGATGAAATTTTACAAAAAAATTTAAAAAAGACTAAATTATTGGTAAGAATTAATAGTAAAAGAAAACATAGAGCTGCTGATTTAATTGAATTCGTTTTACATGCTTCTTCTTTAATTCCTTTGGATAATACTGTTGATGATGATGATGATGATGATGATTATGATGATTATGGAATAATTGAAATGTCGGGTGATTATGAAGGTTTATTAAAAGAATGGATTACTCCTGATGCTAGAATGGGATTTTTTAAAGGAATGTATTTAGATATTTATTGTAGTTTTATTCTTGTAATTGTTGGTGTTTTGGCTTTTCTTTTGCAACGTATTTGGAACTGTTTGAAAGGGGTAAAGCATAAACAGGATTAATTAACTTTTAGATTAATATATTTTATCTTTCTTTTTTTCACATATAATAAATATTTAAATTTTGATTATATATATATTTTTTAATAATCTTTTAACTATACTTATAAAATTGCATAATTGTATTTTTAAAATTGTTATTATTAACACTATGAAAATGCAGCATTTAAATTATTTTATCGATTCCGTTAAAAATCACTTAAAGTTTGATAGTTTTCATAACAGCGAAAACAGTGCAACTGGTGAAAGTGCATTCGTGCGCATTTTTAGAATTGGGTCCAAATTAAAAACCCTGATTTATTAAAATGTTTATGCTAAATTATACGTCAACAAAAGGGCGCATATATTAAATTACTCCCCAAATCAATAAAATCAATATAATTTTTACGTCAAACCTCATCTTCCCACCTCAAAACCCGTCCCTTTTTTTTCATCATTAAAAACCTATCCTCTTTTATTGTTATTATAATTTACTTTAAAATTAATATTCGTGGTACATAATTAAATATTAAATACGAACTTCATGAAATAAATTGGCGACTTCTGTAGCTGTTTAATTGAAAATACTTCATATTCGAAACATTTTCCAAGACAGATCTGAAAAATCGGTCCCTTTTCATTATAATTAATAAAACATCGCACAGTACATCGATTATCACCTCTACCACAAGTTGTTTCAACGGTATAATCATCAGGGATTTGATATTTGTTTGGAGGACGAGTGTACGCTAATAACGGCTTATTGGGATATATGCCTTCTTTTATAACTTTATATAAAAAAACTACGATTTGGTTGTTTAACTTAATAATTGAATCAGCAGGATAATTATGAATTTCTTGCGTATCACTCATTGTGAAAAAGGAAATAATAAAATAATATCGAATTACTATTTAAATAGTAATTATATATAGCCAAAGTATTTGACATACATCAAATAGTCTATCACATACTACGTCATAAATTTAGGGTAGTGTAAAAAGTCGCACTCATGGAATAACTAAATAGATAATGAAACGATCCATATTTGATATATATCATAATTATTTTTTTTACGATTTATTACAATAAATATTTTTCATTGGTAATTGACACAGTAATACATCAAACCAAAAAGTATGCAGTAAAAAAGAATTTTAAATTCCATCGTTTTGCCACATTGAATATTGCTTTAATGTAGTATTTACCGGTAGTACACGATAGATTGCGTATTTTATGTATTTTATGTATTCTATATATTCTATCTATTCTAATTATAACTATTCTAACAATTTCCGAATAATTATAAAATAACTTAACGAAGATCATTTTTTCACTATTGAAGACATGATAACAACCAGACGTCGTTTGCATAGATTACAATGAAAGATTTTGGAATTTTAGAGATCGTGTACTTGCATGCTGTTCTAAATTTCTGTAAAGGCCATCTGAACAATGCATATTATAGTTGCACTTGGTCTTTGAGAGGTGTAGAGTGAGGAAGATGAAAAAAAGCAGTTTGATTAGTTATGATCAATTTGATTCATTGCATACTTTTTGAAATGAATTCTATCTCTCTCTAACCGACGAGAAAGAATTCAGCAATAAGATGCGAAAATGAACTTCGTAACGTAGTATTCCAAGCTGATTAAGCTAGCGTTTATCCAGTTTAACCGATGTCAACTAAAGTGTACGGATTGTTTATTCGGTGACACAAACCCAAAGAAATCATCAGATATTGTACACAAGCATGTACGAGCATAAAATACTTAATCTAGGCCTGGGATACATATATTTGTTGACCAAATGCTGAAATGTACTACACATTCAAACATTTCAATGAACCTAATTCTTCTCATACAACATACAGTATAATTTTTTGGATATAAGATGTCAGATACAAATAGGGTTGGTAAAGTTCCTAGGTTCGGAACCTAGGAACCTAGTTTTGGAACCTGGTTTTTAAAAACCAGGTTCCAATTTTGGAACTTAGGTTTTTAGGTTCATAATAGGTTTTATATATAGCATATATATATATAATATTTATACATATTATATATAAGGATATTAAACAGTTCAGTTTAGTTGGTTTTCAAGTCAGTTAGAGTCAAGTTGTTTAAAGTCAACTCCAATTCGACTTCACTAATATCTCGTGAAAATTTAAATAGATACTAAACGTGAAGTTATACATATATGCCACACATCGCATTGCATTAAACAACCTCGCATGATTAAGTTCGGACTGAACATTTAACATCCTTATATACTACTTAAATTTTTTTTTTTTTTTTTGCATCGCTCTTTTATTTTATATATGATATATCAGATATCTTTATTTAGTATAAAATAGCGATCATTCCTGCTTTCATATCGCTCTTTTCTTTTATATGATATCAGATATCTTTATTTAGTTAAAATAGCGATAGCTAAACACAAAGAATTGAGTATGATTTATATGTACAGTACGTACAAACATACTGTTATTTGGGTTTTACATTATTGTTCGATACATATGTTCATGCAATAGAGAATACATAATAAGGTTAAGCTTATTTCTCTAAGGTGAGTGATGACGAAAAGATTAATGTTGCTTATGCGACTTTGAGGGGTCTCTTATTATGGTAAAAGCTGGTCATAAACATGATTGTTCTATAATATACCCGCGATCAGGTTTTACTATAAAGAGGAATCCTCAAAGTCACATAAGCAACATCCGATAAAATACTCTACCTTTTTAACTTCTATAGAAATTTACAGACTATGAAATATGCAAACTTCATAATACCCATATTCTATTCTTTTGTCAATTATATTATCTTACCAATTTTAATTATCTTGCCTGCTTAATTTTTTTTTTTTGAACTTTTAGTAAGTATCTAATTAGCATTATTATTAAAACCAGTTTTGTGCGTAAATTGATATCATAGACAATTCTATAACGATAATGTAAATAGATTTTTAAAAGAAAGCAGGAATATTGGCTATGAAAAAGGTGTTATTACAATAAACAATTCTCACGGCATACGGTACTTTTTCAACTCTAATTTTATACTAGTATATACAGCTAGACTTCTTTAAATGCGGATCAAATTTTTAATACATGCATTTAAAGAACAATAAGGTGTGCATTTATAGAGGTCAAGAATATGTTTAGTCTAGAATTTGAAAGCGCATTTAAAGGAGAGGAGGTTTTATATATATATACGTTATAAAGATGAATTGCGAAACTACTCAATACCATATTATTAAGTATGAATTCTGAACAAGATTCTGATTTTAGTTACGAAGGTTATGAAGGTTACGAAGGTTACAAAGGTTACGAAGATTACAAGGATGAAGATTATGGTTATGATGATTATACCCTATATAATGAACCACTAACTCCAACATTAGAAACAAATACTAGTCCACTGTCTTCAACAATTGAGATAAATACCAGTTCGCCAACATCAGTGTCAGAACCAAATGCTTCTACATTAGAAACCAATACCACATCATCCTCAATATCAGAGACGGATATAATTTTATCGACAAAGCCATCACCTTTATGGAAGCATTTTTTTTTTAATCGTAAAAAACCAAATAACCCAATTTGCTTTAAATGTAAACTTGAATTTTCAGACAAAACTGGAAATTCGACTTTGGAAAATCATTTAAATAGCAAACATAATATTATAGTTCCACGAATTAAAACTCAATCAAACCTAACATTTGCCCGTAAAGATCCATGGCCTGAAAAGCAAAAAAAAGAACGTGACATAGCTTTAATTAGTTGGATAATTGTAGACCAGCAGTCATTTCGTATCGTCGAAAATAAAAAATTTATTAAATTGATAAATATCTTAGATCCACGCTATAAAATTCCTGACCGTCATCAAATCAAAGATATGGTTATAAACTATTTCAATAAGCAAAGAACTAAAATAACCAATACTTTATCCAAAATTTCAGGGAAAGTTTCTTTAACAGCAGACATGTGGTCGTCAACTATAAATAATCAAGCATTTCTTGGAATTACCATTCACTATATCGATCAAGATTGGAAATTTCATCGATTCCTGTTAGATATTATCCCTTTTACTGTACATCATACAGGAGTGAATATAGCAACTGCAATTAATAATATTCTCGTAGAATTTAATCTTATAAATAAGGTATTAGCTTTTACTACCGATAATGCATCAGCAATGTTAGTTTGTGGAAAAACCTTAGCAGATAGTCTACATAGAGAATTAGATAATCAGGTTTTTCGCCATTATAGATGTACCGCGCATATTCTAAATTTAGCTGCACATCATGGATTAGAGGTTATTGAGCAAGAAATTACTGGTATTCGATCATTAATGTCAAAAATTAAGTCATCAATAAATTTAAGCGATGAATTAAGAGATTTGTGTAGCGTGCAAAAGCTAGATTATTTAAGGCCAGAACTAGATGTTGCAACAAGATGGAACAGCACTTATTATATGCTAAAAAAGGTAGTTAGAATGCAAGCAGCTTTACGAATGTTAGCCGTTAACCATAATGACATTCAAGATTTAATGCCTACAACAGAAACATGGAACAAAATTAAGGTAAAATTTATTAATATTTAAAAGTTCTCGAGTTATCAATAATTGAGGTAATATACAAACTATATGAATACATCCTCAATTATTGGAAGTATTTGAACAACCGAAGTAAAGTCGCCACTCCAAAAAATTTTAGTTTATGCAGTTCACATGATTTCACGGACATTCATGTCCGTGAAGTCATGTGATAGTGTTAAATGGCGTGCGAATTTTTAAATTTTACTAGTGCATTTGTCTTGTATCTTTATTCCTTATAATTCTCATCATACAGTTCTCTAGAGCCATGATATATATTCTGTATATTGCTGCAACAATATATTAGAGAACTAACATAATTCAAATATTTTAAACTTAGGAAATAATTACCTTAATGGAGCCACTCGAAAAAGCCACAAAATTATTATCTGCATCTTCTTATCCGACTATCGCAGATGTTCGATTTGTGTTTAGTAGCATCCAAGAATATCTCCAAGATTATATAGATAATGATACCTTTAGTCAATATCTTTTGGCCTCATCAATTAACGAAAAAATTAGCGAGTATGAAACTATAATTGATAATGCGACGACTATCGCAACAATTCTTGACCCACGGACTAAACTTTCATTGTTTGAGATAGGAGCCCGAACTACTGATGCGATTAATAGAACCAGAGAAGTATTTGACCAATATATCACTATATCTAATAAACTAACAAATGTTTCATCTAACAGCGTAAAGGATGTTATTCTCACAACACGTGATTACTTTCGTGGACTTAAACGACGTCATCATGAATCAATTTCTGAAACAAATCAGAATACCACAGATGAATTAGAGCGATACTTAGCCTTGCCTTGTGATGAGAATGTTACTCCTTTGTTGTGGTGGCAGGCGCATGTAAAAGAGTTTCCTACACTAGCTTGCATGGCTAGAGATAACTTGTCAATTCAATCGACCAGTGTAGCTTGCGAACAAGCTTTCTCGATAGCTGCTAATACTATATCATGATCTCGAAACAGGCTCAATCCAGAAACCTCAAGGGCATCATTGTGCGCTAAAAGTTGGATTGAAAATGAGGTGGTTGTAGAAAAAATGGTTAGCATTTAAATTTAAAATTTAATACAGACAAAAAAAAAAAATTAATTAATATAATGTTTTTTTTTATTAGGCCGAATTTGTTTGAATTAAACCAGAATAAGGATAAAATCATAGAAATGAATATTTTATTTTTTCATTATAAAATAGTGTAATCTAAAGTTTCATTTACCCCTTTTTTTAATTTCTGTATGTTATCTAACTTTTTAAATATTGCGGATCATATGAACAATTAAGCGTGGTCTGTTCACGATACAATTTTTTTATTTTGAAATATTTTATTCAACATTGATTTATGAAGAACAATATAAAAACTAAGTAGGCATATCAATAGGTCGTATTCTTGCTGATCTTCTTTTCGATAGTGCTTTTCTACAGATTATAAACATTAGGGCAAAATTCACGGTTGCAACAAAGATTAAAGGAAGAACAAAGACTTCTTCGCTATAAATTTATTGTAAAATGTAATTCAAATTCTAAGGCAATTATAATATTTAAAATTTTAACATGTAATTAATTTATAAATTGTAATTAAGACCTAAGAATTAAGGCTCCAGCCCACAAATCGCCGCCATTTTTCTAGTGATAGTACAGTCGTACCTGGGTTATATCCCCTCTTTATTTCATATGTTTTTTAAATTTTTTGGGGATATAACTAAGGTAAAACATCAGAAGAGATATAACCCAGTGGGGATATAACTCAGATACGACTGTAATTAAAATTCTAAAGCTAATTAAATATAGAGCATTCTGCTCATCTAATCGATTTCAGAGGAGTTTAATTATGATACGTAATGAAAGGACTGCAAAAACTTAGATACAGTCTTCAAACAGGGTCGAACTGAGTTCGGGTAAACGGGATAACATCCTTATACTTGATAAATGCATTCTTATTGTTCTCTAAATGCATATGTTTAAGAAAATTTAGTCATGGTATGCATTTAGAAAAGACTTTATGGCATGCATTTAAAAGGTCTAACTATTTGAATTATCGCATGGGAAATATGAAAGTCTATGGGTATTTGTAAATAGAGCTTCGATCCTATTTTTGACAGGCAATCAGGATTATATTAAATCCGAATTGAATCCCTACTAGTTTACATATAAAGCTAGCTTTTTATCCTTAGATCCGTTATTTAAGTTCTTTGACCAATCCGAGTAAAATCTCTGATCTGGTTATTTGAATCTGTCTGGATTTAAAGATCAATTCGGATTGTTGGATTAAGGATCGAAGCTCTATTTGTACTGTAATTATGCTAAGATTGTTTAAAGACTGGATAAAAATAAAATACTATAAATTTTATATTTGAACCAGGTTCCGAAACCAGGTTCTGGAACCAGGTTCCGGAACCAGGTTCCAGAACCTGGTTTCAAAACCAGGTTCTAGAACTTAGTTCGAACCAACCTAGGTTTGGAACCTAGTTGTTAGAAACCAAGTTCTTAGGTTCACAAAATGGAACCTAAAGGTTCTGGAACTAAAACCGAACCTAAACCAACCTATCCAACCCTAGATACAAAAGATAATAACCTATCAGATGAAATTATTAAAATCACCCATACTTTTAATCAACTGAACTTCATCGATTGTCAAAAATCGGCTGATATAAATGATCCAGATGGAATATTCTGGTTTGGTTATTGTTACGAATATGGAATTGGTGTTGAAAAAGATGAGAATAAGGCATTCATTCATTATCAAAAATCTGCAGATATGAATAATTCTAACGGAATGTATCAAGTTGGTTATTGCTATTATTTAGGAATTGGTGTTGAAATAGATAAGCACAAAGCGTTTATGTATTATCTAAAATCTGCTGAGGCTGGTAATTATATGGGAATTCGAAAAACTACTATTTGTTACTATTACGGAATTGGTGTGGAAAAGAGTGAAGACGAATATTATGATTGGATTTTGAAGTATTTTAATTTTTCAAATTTTTCGGTAATACAGTTGAGTTTTACATTTTAAAAAAATTAGAAATTTTTTAAAAAACCATTTAATTCTTTAGGGAGTAAGTATAATGATCAATTTTATTAATTATAAAAATCAATTTGTTTGCAATAAATTCTATTTAATAATGTGTTCAAAATCGGCTTATTCACATTAGTCCGTAAGTGTAAAGAACATTATCTATGTATTTAAAATTCATTATTCAAGTTTATAAATATTTACTATTTAATTTTATTTTATTCGCGTTAATTTAGTCTGTGAGTACAAAGAATATTTATTAATCTATTTAAAATAAGCTTCAAATTCATGAATATTGATTATTTTATTTGTATTAATTTAGTGGGTAAATGTAAAGAACATTTATTAATCTAAGTGTTTAACATAAGCCATTCAAGCTACTATTTAATTTTATTTTACTCGCATTAATTTAGTGTGTGAGTATAAAGAACATTAATTAATCTATGTATTTAAAATAAATTATTCAAGTTTATGAATATTTACTATTTTATTCGTATTAATTTAGTCCGTAAGTACGGAGGACGTTATTAATCTAAGTAATTTAAAATAAGCTCACGAATATGTACTATTTAATTTTATTTTATTCGCATTAATTTAGTGGGTGAGTATAAAGAACATTTATTAATTAAAGCATATGAAATAAGCTATTAAGTTTATGAATATTTATTTTTATTTTAGACTGGGGTAAGTATAAAGAATATTCATAAATTATTCAATTTTATAAATATTTAAAATAAGCTATTCAAGCTCATAAATATTTGCTATTTAATTTTACTTTATTTGCGTTAATTTAGTGAATTTAATGAGTGAGTATAAAGAACATTTGTTAATCTAAATATTTAAGATAAGCAATTCAAATTCATGATATTTACTATTACAGTAATTTCTTTTATTTGTATTAATTAGTCGGTGAGTATCGTATAAAAATTATTTTGCTAAAATGTTAACGGTCTAGTTCAGTCGGGTTTATTTTTTCCAGTTCTGACCTGGTTTATTGTAGTTTTAAGAGTTAATTAAACCGGTCTGGACTTAGACTAAGAACTGTCCAATTTTTTCAAGTCCAGACCTGTCTTAAGACTAATTGAGATCCATTGGTCTAAGACTTAACTATATAATATCTCAATTATTTGCATTTAAATTTAAGCATGCATATTAACTAATACAATTAATACAATTAATAATTATCAAGAGATTCAAATTACGGAAAATGTGCAGATTGTAATGAATATAACACGTGTGACTCATGGTGTCAAACATGTGATCCTGACACAACAAATCGAGAATGGACAAGTGGAAATAAGGATATTGATAATTGCATGAAAGAACTTCAGCTTAGAACTAAATTTTATGAAGATATGATTGAATGGATCCCGCTTGATAGACTAAAGAATATTAAAAAAATTGGCGAAGGCGGATTTGGCTCTGTATTTTCTGCGACCTGGTTAGATGGTATACGAACGATTAAAGTAAACGACAATTACGAGCATATAAGATCGCGTGAACCATCTAGCACTGTTGCACTCAAGACTTTATCTGGTTCCAAGGAAAATCCTCGTGACTTTTTGAAAGAGGTAAATTAAATCATTGTACAATTTATTTAATACATTGAACTTATTGAACTAATCTGTTACTATAAATTTGCAAAGTTTGAAAATCATATGAAATGAAGATTCCACGGTAGTAGCCTTAAGATATATGGATTAACACAAAACACGGCAACAAATGAATATTTGATGGTATTTCAATATGCCGATAATGGAAGTCTTCATAAGTTTTTAAGGATGAAATTTCGAGATCTTACCTGGCAAATTAAATCAAAACTACTTGAAGATATTTCACAAGATTTAATGGATATTCATGGAGCAGAATACATTCATGCAGACTTCCACAGTGGTAATATTTTGCAAGATGAAGGCATTAGTAAAAGGTTGCAATCTTACATCTCAGATCTAGGATTGTCTAAAAAAGTAGATGAAAATAATTCAGAAGGTGGTATTTATGGAGTCTTGCCTTATGTTGCACCAGAAATTTTATTAGATCAAAAGTTTACAAAAAAGGCTGATATTTATGGTTTTGGAGTCATTATGTCGGAAATGTCAACTCTTTCGATGGTTATCAATTTGATGATAAACTCGCAGTAAAGATTTGTATCGGATTGCGGCCTGAATTTGCTCCTGGGACTCCGGATTGCTATATTGAATTAGCTAAGCAATGCATGGATTCTGATCCACAAAATCGACCTGATGCTCATGAAGTTTGTAATAAATTTTTCAAATGGAATAGAAACATGAAGGATTCAGATAATGCAAATAAAATTAAAATGCAATTCCTAGAAGCTGATAAAATAATCAAAACATTACCAATTATCTCACCAAAACATCCAGATTCTATGTACACTAGCAAAATAATAAATACTCAAAGAATATCGAATACAATTAAAGGTATTTATTTCAAAAATTTTCGTTATATATATATTCATTTAAAACTAATAATGTTATAATAGCAACTTTACAAAGTAGACCTATCGATTCTATTGAAGTTCTTTTTGGTAAGTATTATATAAAGCTTACAGTATTTATAATTAGATAAATTTGTTATTGATTTTATATTGGTGTTCAGACTATTGAGTTAATTGATTTAAAGGTATAAATTTAATACTCATTATTATTACTTATAATTGATTTAATTTTAATATTTCTCTAAATATCAACTTAAAAAATATGTAATTAAAGATATTTAATTTAAACATTATATTTAAATTCTATTTTTTAAAGTTAAATCTTATGCTATTTTTGCATTTTTAACAATTTTAAAGTTTTATATAAAAATCATTTGACTATTTTGGCATAAAATCATTTATATAGGCTAGTCATTTTCAAAAGTTATTTAGCATTATTTAATTAAAATTAACATATACCATTTTGAAATTAAGCTCCACTCTTTTTGTTATAATGCGTCTACGTTTTTTTAAGTGCAGATAAACCTTATGTAATTTATATAAACGAATATAAAATGCAAGTACCACAAGAAATCATTAAAATATTTTCTCATGATGTCACCTCTAGATTATGCATAAAAGGTTTTGCCGATCATTTGTTATCAAAAAAATTTTAATACTACAAACTGGTATTATTAAAACTTTAAATGTACCCTGAAATGCACCTGGTAAATCCAATGTCTAAGTACTGTACATTTTCGAATTTTACCGACCTTTAACATTCGAAATCGTCTCTAACATCAAAAAAGCTGATTCATACCTAAGATATCATTGTTCAGATGTTTAAAAAAACTTATGATAAAGTTCAGCCAAAAAATATTTTCATAATAGAGACAAATGTGGTGATAGTGCACAAAGATTTATATATTCGAAAAATATCTATTTAAACTTCTGAACTTATCGTTATTTGCAAAGTTGTCAATATTATCATGTGACGAATAATCGACATTTATGCTAAATATTTTACGTATTTATCATGTTTACTATACAATTTGTATTTTCTGAATATATAGTAGCAAAATACTATCAACAGTATAGTGTTCCAAGCGATTTAGCCAGCCGTTTAGTTTCTTAGTTGGCTGATAGTTTTATTAGCCGGCTAATCATAATAATCAATTTGTTACTAAGTTTGTCATAAAATTATGTATCAAGAAAATAGCTTTAAACAATGTTATTAATTATTTACTCTTTTTAATGGGTAATCTCTAATTGACAATTTATTATGTGCTAGTTATTTGTTAACCCTAAATTTAACAAATTTAAAGATTAAGGTACTTTTTAAATAAATGAGAAAATCTATATCGATATAACTTTAAATCACTAATCTTTAGTTAAGCGGCTAAGCCAATAAAAATTTAATTGCTTGAATTACTAGTACTAAATATTCAGGTCTAAATTATATGTAGTTTAAACGGATTGATTGTTTGGTGGTACAAAGCCAAAGAAATCATATCTGAATGCACATGTGTAACTATTAGATATAACAGTTATTAGCTGAATCTGTTTGGAAGGTTCAATAGCAACATTAACCCCATTATCATTTACTACTTAATTTATTATTTTTTATTTAATTCTTATTCTAATTTATTTAAATGATGAATACATTGATTAAAGTACTATTGAACATTCCAAAATAAAACTAACCTCCAAATCAGATAAAAAAAAAACAAAGGGAAATTACATATAAGGGCACGGAAATGAAAATACATATAAAGACCCAAATTTTGAAAAAGTTGAGGGCCAAAGTAACTTCGCATTATGATGAAATTGGTTCTTTGAACATCATCACTGTATATATGTACTACTTCATATATTATATATTCTATACCTATCACGAGGTTATACAATAAGTACTTTTTACTGTTATCTTGCTAAGTGGTTTATATCGTTTATCAATTTATTTCGCTTAGCATAAAACATTAACACGTGTATATTTTCTTTGACGATTCGTTTACTTTATTACCTAGTCAGAAGAAGACTACCCTATTCTTTATTTACTTTCGTCATTTATATTAATTCTGAGATTGCATATTTTATGTAACACTTATATTTATCTTTTGCTTCACCCTAAATTTTACGGTGCCTGTATTACCCGATCTCGTTAATGCCACCCAACTCGATGATTCCTATCATAATTCTGGTCGACCATACCTTCATGTGATTCCTTCGAAATGCACTCTTGTCCTTCTTTTACACCTTTACTTGGCTATACAATTCGTTGTCACGGAGCATTCCCCTTACTAAGTATAACGGTTCCTCGAAAACTATGCGAAAATACCCTTTTTCGCTTAATGAACCTTTTTTTAACCAAGTTAAGTTCGACTAGGTTAAGCACGATATTTATCAATATCATAATGTTCTAAACTAATAAGTTTATCCCATACAAAAACTAATCACAAAATATGAATCACACTTTATGAAGGTTACTACGCGTTAATCGAAGATATTTAGAACCTCAAAAACTCATCTTTATTCGTAGAGAAATTAAATTACTTACCTTTAAAAATTAGCTAAAGTAGTTCCAATTTTTATATGCAAGACGCTAATAAAATAAATGCAATACTGAGTAAAACGTAATACGTTAACTGCCAAAAGAAAATTGCATTTATGTAATTTCTAATATTAAAAACTTATAATATTTTTCAAAATTTAGGTCCTTATATGTAATTCTTTTCATTTTGGGTCCTGATGCACAATAATTTTCATTTTCCGGGTCCTTATATGTAAAGTCCCAAAAAAATAATCCACCAAGTTTCTTTTTGCTATATAAATATAATACTTTTAAATCCCCAAAATAAACAAGTTTAGGATCAATGCAAATAAGTTATCAAATTTAAAATATACAACAAAAAGGAACTTTGTAGATTTTTTTTGTTATTTAATTTGGACAGGTTATCAGTTTGGCAGGATCTGCTTTGGGAGGTTTAATAGTTGTAATGTTTTCAAATCCATTAACTAATAATAAACCTATTCAAAGCTTTTCTAAAAATAACCAGTTCACTAGAGTTATTTCTTGAATACTATATGTATTTGAATAGAAACCATTCAGCCATTTAATATAATTTGAAAATTTCAATTGTTGCATTCTATTTTTTTTTCAAATTGTTCTTCTAAATTATTAGCATTGTTTTCCATGCCATCAAATTCAATATTTGATAAAGTTTTTTCAAGACTTTTTTTCATTAAAATTAATTATAATAGTTTGAAAATTTTGCCAAAGAGGTCTAATGGATGGTCAATAGAACTAATTAAGGTTACGAAACAAATGCCGAATTTGCTAATTCATAATTACATCTCAGAAATACAATTCAAGATTACAACACAGAAATACAAAATAAGAAATGCAAGTAAATCAGAAATGCAACTCAGAAATCTTTTTTTAATCTTATTTCTTTATCTTACAAATAAAGGTAACATTAATAGCTCCTGGGGATCTATTACCATCCTCAGAATATCCAACTATTAATCAAATTTCAACCAGTTCTTCAATAGAATCAGACGCCACATATCAAGAATTGTATCAGAAAACATTTAATCGTAAACAAATTTCTGGCTTGCGTAAATTACTAGTTAAAAAATATTTAGATTACTTTGAAACATATCAACTTGCAATCAAGATGATTAAACCTGATTTATTTTTTTGTATTTTTATAATTAATGACATTTGTTTGGATATTGCACGGTCATTAAAAAAACCTATCGTAGGTTTTAGTTCTCAAATGTTAGGTACTGAATTGCTCTTTTTCTTCATAAGTTTATAATTTGATTAAATACTTTATTTTTAAAATTACTAACTGTTTTTTTTTATTTGATTGCTTTTATTTGCATAACAATAAAAATAATGATAATGATAATTTAGGAACTCCATTTATACCTTACAGATCTGAAGTTTGGTATAATTGTCATGTTAATGAGTCGTTAATTAACAGGTTTAGGTGTGCAATTATCGAACATATTAAATCAATCTCTAAAATGTTGTCATCTATTGAAGAATTAAATAAGTTAAGGTCTACTCTTGGAATTAAACCTGTTCATAATCCTTTTGAAAGAATAAAAAATTCACTAGTCTTGGCTAATACCTTTTTTGCCTTGAGGTGTGATTTTTTTTTATAAAAAAAAATCTTTTACATTAATATCTGATATTATTGATATCGGCATATGTATTTTTGGAAGATAGGTACCATACCCTCTGCCACCTCTGTTCAGGTAAACCTCAATTTTATATTATTTAAGAAAAATATTAATGTTAAGGCATTAATTCTTAAATAAAGATTTAGGAATCGGACCTGTAATGCAAGATAAATATCCGTTAATCACATCCAAACTTTCTTAATTCATATCTTCCCATTCTCGAATTTTATATATTTCATTCAATTTAAATACTTTTATAAAACCTGAAACAAATTTAATCATTTTTTATGCTATAGTAGAATATATTCAAAATGAAATAATTGATAGTGCAATCTGGTATTCACCATCTTTATCTTTTAATGAAGAACCTATTTCTTCTATTCAAATAACCTTTTCTAATTGAAAATCTTTATCAGTTTCTGAACTTTTAACAAACAAGCATCCTGATTTACATTTTACAAAATTTGATTCTCAATTTTCTATCTTAAATCAAACTAACGTAAAATTATTTTTAACAACTGGTGATATTACAAATTCTTATGAATCTTTATATACAGGAACTCTTATGTTAATCCTTGCTATATCTTTTGATCAATTAAGTAATTCAGAAAAATTAGTTGGTTTAGGTGTTGCTTTAACTCTTCCAAATTAATTTTTAACTAATCATGTGGTAGAAAAACATTTAAAATTTTAAATGATGATATTTTACAAAAAAATTTATAAAAGACTAAATTATTGGTAAGAATTAATAGTAAAAGAAAACATAGAGCTGCTGATTTAATTGAATTCGTTTTACATGCTTCTTCTTTAATTCCTTTGGGTAATACTGTTGATGATGATGATGTGATGATTATGATGATGATGGAATGATTGAAATATCGGGTGATTATGAAGGTTTTTAAAAGAATGGATTACTCCTTATGCTAGAATTGGGGTTTTTAAAGGAATGTATTTAGATATTTATGGTAGTATTATTCTTGTAATTGCTGGTGCTTTGTCTTTTCTTTTGCAACGTATTTTGAACTGTTTGAAAGGGGTAAAACATAAACAGGATTAATAACTTTTGGATTAGTATATTTTATCTTTCTTTTTTTCACATATAATTAAATATTTAAATTTTGTTGATATATATATTTTTTAATAATCTTTTAACAATATTTATAAAATTGCTTTTTATTTATAATGATTGTATTTTTAAAATTATATGCAGCATTTAAATTATTTTATCGATTCCATTAAAAATTACTTAAACTTTGATAGTTTTCATAACAGTGAAAACATTGCAGCTGGTGAAAGTGAATAACTAAATAGATGCAAATAATGAAACGATCCATATCTCGTACAGCGCGGACCACGGTACCCGGGTACGTTACATTCCACGGGCAAATTCCAAGTTAGTACCCGGGTACTATACTAAGCGATTTTTCATATGAAAAAAATTTTTACATAGGGTATACCCCCGGGTATTTTATATTCCACCATATAATTTTTTTGGGGAGGGTACTTTGATATGGGGGTACCGTGGTTCGCGCTGTACGGTAATTATTTTTTTTTTTTACGATTTATTACAAATAAATAATTTTTCATCGATAATTGACACAATATTACATCATACTGTACCAAAAAGTATGCAGTAAAAAGAATTTTAAATTCATGTTTTGCCGCATTGAATATCGCTTTATGGAATAGTTACCGGTAGTACGCGATAGATTTCGTATTTTATGTATTCTATGTATTCTATATATTCTATAAACTCTATCTATTCTTGTCACAACTATTCTAACAATTACTGAATAATTATAAAATAACAATGTCATTTTTTTACTATTGAAGACATGATAACAACCAGACGTCATTCGCATAGATTACAGTGAAAGGTTTTGGAATTTTAGAGATTGTGTACTTGCATACTGTCCTAAATTTCTGTAAAGGGCATCTGATCAATGCATATTATAGTTGCACTTGGTCTTCATCGGAATTTGAGTGGGGATTATGAAAAAAAAGACATTTTGATTGGTTATGATTAATTTGATTTATTACATACTCTTAGAGATGAATTTCATCTCTCTCTAACCGACGAGAAAGAATTCAGCAATAGGATAATTTAAAGATGAGAAAATGAAATTCGTAACGTAGCATTCCAAGCTGATTAAGCTAAGCGTTTATCCAGTTTAACCGATAGTCAACTAATGTGTACGGATTGTTTATTTGGTGATACAAAGCCAAAGAAATCATCTGATATGTACACAAGCATGTACGAACATAAAATACTTAATATAGATTTGGGATAAGTATACTGTATTTGTTTTGCCAAATGTACTACACATTCAACATTTTAATGAAACTAATTCTTCTCATACAACATACAGTATAATTTTTTGGATATAAGATGTCAGATACAAAAGATAATAACTATCAGGTGAAATTATTAAAATCACCAATACTTTTAATCAACTGAACTTCATTGATTGTCAAAATTCGGCAGATATAAATGATCCAGATGGAATATTCTGGCTTGGTTATTGTTACGACTATGGAATTGGTGTTGAAAAAGATGAGAATAAGGCATTCTTTAATTATCAAAAATCTGCAGATATGAATAATCCTAACGGAATGTATCAAGTTGGTTATTGTTATTATTTAGGAATTGGGATTGAAATAGATAAGCACAAAGCGTTTATGTATTATCTAAAATCTGCCGAGGCTGGTAATTCTATGGGAATTCGAAAAACTGCTATTTGTTACAAATACGGAATTGGCGTGGAAAAGAGTGAAGACAAGTGCGATGATTGGATTGACAAGTATTGAACTTTTCAAAATTTTCATTAATACAGTTGAATTTTACATTTTAAAATTAGAAATTCTTAAAAAACTATTTAATTTTTTAGGGAGTAAGCATAATGATCAATTTTATTAATTATAAAAATCAATTTGTTTGCAATAATTTCTATTTAATAATGTGCTTAAAATCGGATTATTCGCATTAGTCCGTAAGTATAAAGAACATTTATTAACCTAAATATTTAAAATAAACTATTCTAGTTCATGAATTTACTATTTAATTTTATTTTATTCGCGTTAATTTAGTTTGTGAGTACAAAGAATATTTATTAATCTATTTAAAATGGGCTTCAAATTCATGAAGATTGATTATTTTATTCGTATTAATTTAGTAGGTAAATGTAAAGAACATTTATTAATCTAAGTGTTTAAACATAAGCTATTCAAGCTCATGGATATATACTATTTAACTTAATTTTATCCGCATTAATTTAGTGGGTGAGTATAAAAAACATTAATTAATCTATGTATTTAAAATAAATTATTCAAGTTTATGAATATTTACTATTTTATTCATATAGTTGGTAAGTGTAAAGAATATTTATTAATCTAAGTAATTAAATAAGCTATTCAAGGTTACGAATATGTACTATTTAATTTTTATTTTATTTTAGAATGTAAGTATAAAGAATTTTCAGAAGTTATTTAATTCTATAAATATTTATTATTTAATTTCATATTATTCACGATAATTAGTCTGTGAGTAAAAAAAACTATTTATTAATCTAAATATTTAATACAGTAATAAGCTATTCAAATTCATTAATATTTGCTATTTAATTTTACTTTATTTGCGTTAATTTAGTGTGTGAGTATAAAGAACATTTGTTAATCTAAGTATTTAAAATAGGCAATTCAAATTCATGATATTTACTATTAATTTCTTTTATTTTTGTTAATTAGTCGGTGAGCATCGTATAAAAATTATTTTACTAAAATGTTAACGGCTTGGTCTAGTCTGTCCAGTTCCGGCCTGGCTTATTAGTTTTAAGAGTTAATTAAACTGGTCTGGTCTTAGACTAAGAACTGACCAATTTTTTTCAGGTCCAGACTGGTCTTAAGACTAATTGTGATCTATTGATCTAAGACTTAACCATAAAATTTTTCAATTACTTGCATTTAAATTTAAGAGCATATTAACTAATACAATATAATACAATTAATAATATAAAGAGATTCAGATTACGGAATATGTGCATATTGTAATGAATATAACACGTATAAAGCATGGTGTCAAATATGTGATCCCGACACCATAATTCGAGAATGGACAAGTGGAAATAAGGATATCGATAATTGCATGAAGGAACTTCAGCTTGGAACTGATGATTATGAATCTATGATTGAATGGATTCCATTTGATAGATTAAATAATATTGAAAAAATTGGCGAAGGAGGATTTGGCTCTGTATTTTCTGCAATCTGGTTAAATGGCAAACGAAAGATTATAACAATTAAAGATGATGACGACAATTACGAATATATAAGATCGCGTAAACACTATAGCACTGTTGCACTCAAGACTTTATCTGGTTCCAAGGAAAATCCTCGCGACTTTTTGAAAGAGGTAAATTAAAATCATTGTACAGTTTATTTAACACATTGAACTTATTGAACTAACCCATTTCTATAAATTTACAAAGTTTGAAAATCATGTGAAATGTAGATTATACGGTAGTAGGCTTAATATATTTGGATTAACTCAAAACACGGCAACAAATGAATACTTGATGGTATTTCAATATGCCGATAATGGAAGTCTTCATAAGTTTTTAAGGATGAAATTTCAAGATCTTACCTGGCAAATTAAATTAAAACTACTTGAAGATATTTCATATGATTTAGATGAAATTCATAAAGCAGGATATATTCATGCAGACTTCCACAGTGGTAATATTTTACAAGATGAAAGCATTAGTAAATGGTTGCGATCTTACATCTCAGATCTAGGATTGTCTAAAAAGGTAGATGGAAATGATTCAGAAGATGGTACTTATGGAGTCTTGCCCTATGTGGCTCCGGAAGTTTTATTAGGTTAAAAGTTTACAACAAAGGCCGATATTTATGGCTTTGGAGTCATTATGTCGGAAATATCAACTGGACAAAGACCTTTCGATGGTTATCAGTTTGATGATAAACTCGCAGTAAAGATTTGCCTCGGATTGCGGCCTGAATTTGCTCCTGGAACTCCGGATTGCTATATTGAATTAGCTAAGCAAAGCATGGATTCTGATCCACAAAAACGACCTAATGCTGGTACAATTTGGGACAAACTTTGCGAATGGAATAAAAGCATGGAGGATTCAGTTTATGCAAGTAAAATTAAAATGCAATTCCTGGAAGCTGATAAAAAAATCAAAACATTGCCAATTATTTCACCGAAACATCCAGATTCTATGTACACTAGCAAAATAATAAATACTCAAAGAATATCAAGTGCAGTTAAAGGTATTTATTTCAAAAATTTACATTATATATTTATTCATTTAAAACTAATTATGCTATAATAACAACTTTACAAAGTAAACCTATCGATTCTGTTGAAGTTCCTTTTGGTAAGTATTATATTAAGCTTACAGTTTTTATAATTAGATAAATTTATTATTTATTTTATATTGGTATTTATATTAGCTTAAAGGTATAAATTTATTACTACAGTACTATTATTATTTATAATTGATTTAATTTTAATATTTCTCTAAGTATCTACTTAAAAAATATGTAATTAAAGATATATATTTTAAAAATTGTATTTAAATTTTAGAAATAATTTATACATCGCACGTGCGATGTTGTCCACCTGCCGCAGATCATAAAATCAGGTGTAACGTAAAATCAAAACAATTCGTTTATTCATTGGATAGGGGTTCGGGTGCATTTTACTTATTTGCGCGGGTAACACAAACCAAAAAAGGAAATCTGGTTTTGTAAATAAACTAAGTGCGTGAGATAAAAATTTAGGGTTAGGGCCTTAACGTTAGAGGCTATAGGTTAGAGTGATGCTTAATATAAGTAAAATTTCATTCCCGTCATTTTTAATTAGTGCACCAAGATCGATTTAAACATTAGATTTTGCGTATTTTCGCTTTTTTCTCCTTTTACGCGTGTTTGAATTCTTCGTCGGGCTGATCCGGAATAGTCAAAATTTGCACTCTCCGGTTGGCTATTTCCTCTCCAGGAGCTTGTATTACCCGCGCAAATAAGTGGATGCGGTTATGTTGAGGTATAGATTGTGCGTATGGGCGAGAGGGGGGTTTTTATAGTAAAATTTTGCAAGGAATTTTTTTTGTTAGAATCCTAAGTGTAGTTTCATAGCAGGGAGGACTTTTGTATTTTTCGGAAATGCACGGGTCTGATCATGAGGTAGTTGACCAATCATAAAACAGTTTTATCCACGTGATACACTTTCAATGAAAACAGATAGATAATAATTAAACATATTACAATTTCTTTCGTAACTTCGAAGCAAACTAACTTGCATTGTAAATGAATAAAACTATTTACCCAGGTTAAATTATAGCTTATAAACACAAGAGCTTTATTAAAAAGTTTCTTATAACAATTTACACGCCTTTTATTCCAATTTTTTATACTTAAGTTGAGCACAATATTCTTCATATTTTATTTTGTTCTAAACTAATTAGTTTTTCTCATCCCAGACTAGTCATAAAATATGAATCACACTTTGTGAAGGTTACTACGCGTTAATCGAAGATATTTGAACCGCAAAAACTCATAGAGAAAGTTAAATTACTTACTCTTAAAAATTGCTAAAGTAGTTACAATTTTTATATGCAAGACGATAATAAAATAAATGCAATACTGTGTAAAAAGTAATACGTTTAACTGCCAAAAGAAAATTACATTTATGCAATTTCAAATGTTAAAAACTTATAATAATTTTCAAAATTTAGGCCCTTTATATGTAATTCTTTTAATTCTGGGTCCTGATGTATAATAATTTTCATTTTCCGGTTCTTATATGTAAATTCCCAAAAAAAAAAAGATCTGCCAAGCTTTTTTTTTTTGCTATATAAATATAATACTTTTAAATATCAATATGATTATAAACAAGTTTAGGATCAATGCTGAGAAGTTATAAGATTTAAAATATACAACAAAAAGGAACTTGATAGATTATTTTTTTATCAGATTTGGAGAGGTTATCAGTTTTGGCAGGATCTGCTTTGGGAGGTTTAATAGTTGTAATGTTTTCAAATCCATTAATTTTTCTCAACACTTATAATAAACCTGTTCAGGCTTTTCTAAAAATAAACAGTTCACTAGAGTTATTATTTCTTGAATGGTTGAATAGAAAACCATTTACAGCTTCATTATGCATAATTTGAAAATTACTAATGTTTTCAATTGTTGCATACTATTTTCTTCAAATCGCTCTTCTAAATTATTAGCATTGTTTTCCATGACATCAAATTCAATATTCAAGACTTTTTTTCATTAAAATTAATTATAATAGTTTGAAAATTTTGCCAAAGGATGGTCAATAGAACTAATTAAGGTTCACGAAACAAATGCCGAATTTGCTAACTCATAATTACATCTCAGAAATACAATTCAGCATTACAACTCAGACATACAAATCAGAAATGCAAATCAGAAATGAGAAATGCAACTCAGAAATCTTTTTTTAATCTTATTTCTTTATCTGAATATCCAACTATTAATCAAATTTCAACCGGTCCTTCAGTAGAATCCGACGCCACATATCAAGAATTGTATCAAAAAACATTTAATCGTAAACAAATTTCTAGCTTGCGTAAATTACTAGTTAAAAATATTTAGATTACTTTGAAACATATCAAGTTGCATTCAAGATGATTAACCTGATTTATTTTTTTGTAACATTTTTATATTGCATGGTCATTAAAAAAACCTATCGTAGGTTTTAGTTCACAAATGTTAGGTACTGAATTGCTCTTTTTTGTTTTTCTTGAGTTTATAATTTGATTAAATGCTGTATTTTCAAAATCACTAACTTTTGATTACTTTTTATTAACAATAACGATATTTATAATTTAGGAACGCCGTTTATACCTTACAGATCTGAAGTTTGTTATAATTGACATGTTAATATGGAAATTATCGAACCTATTAAATCAATCTCTGAAATGTTGTCATCTATTGAAGAATTAAATAAGTTAAGGTCTACTCTTGGAATTAAACCTGTTCATAATCCTTTTGAAAGAATAAAAGATTCACTAGTCTTGGTTAATACCTTTTCTGGCTTGAGGCGTGATTTTTTTTTTTTAAAAAAAAAATCGTTTACATTAATATCTGATATTATTGATATCGACATATGTATTTTTGTTAAATAGATACCGCACCCTTGCCACCTCTTGTTCAAGTAAACCTCAATTTTACATGTATTATTTTTTTTTAAAGAAAAATATTAATGTTAAAACACTGATTCTTAAGTATGATTTAGGAATTCGGACCTGTAATGCAAGATAAATATGCATTAGTCACTCCCAAACTTGAATTTTATACATTTCATTCAATCCAAATACTTTTATAAGACCCGAAACAAATTTAATCATTCTTCAAGAATCTATTCAAAATGAAATAATTGATGGTGCAATCTGGTATTCATCATCTTTATAATTTAATTAAGAACCTATTTCTTCTACTCAAATAACCTTTATCAGTTTCTGAACTTTTATCAAAACATCCTGATTTACATTTTACAAAATTTGATTCTCAATATTCTATTTTAAATCCAACAAATGTAAAATTATTTTAATAACTGGTGATATTACAAATTCTTATGAATCTTTATATACAGGAACTCCTATGTTAATCCTTCTTGTATCTTTTGATCAATTAAGTAATTCAGAAAAATTAGTTGGTTTAGGTGTTGCTTTAACTCTTCCAAATTATTTTTCTACTAATCATGTAGAAAAAATTTTTAAAATTTTAAATGATGAAATTTTACAAAAAAAATTTAAAAAAGACTAAATTATTGGTAAGAATTAATAGTAAAAGAAAACATAGAGCTGCTGATTTAATTAAATTCGTTTTACATGCTTCTTCTTTAATTCCTTTGGATAATACTGTTGATGATGATGATGATTATGATGATTATAGAATAATTGAAATGTCAGGTGATTATAAAGGTTTATTAAAAGAATGGATTACTCCTGATGTTAGAATGGGGTTTTTAAAGGAATGTATTTAGATATTTATGGTAGTTTTATTCTTGTAATTATTGGTGCTTTGGCTTTTCTTTTGCAACGTATTTGGAACTGTTTGAAAGGGTAAAGCATAAACAGGATTAATAAACTTACGGATTAGTATATTTTATCTTTCTTTTTTCACATATAATAAATATTTAAATTTTGTTTATATATAACATATTAGGGTGGAGCATCAACTATGTAAATCAAAACTATGTTAGATACATTGATCAATTTACTATGATCAAATTTTATTGGCGAAATTAATGTAATAAATTGAATATTATTTTTATATTGTTTAATTATAAAAAAAAGAGCAATATTCTAAAAGATTCACACAAATATCGTACTTATTTTTCGAGTTTCTTTTGAATGAGAAATGTTCTTTAGAACCATTTCGAAGGTTCTATATTTAATTTTTTGCGTTAGCTCTAAATAAGGTTCAACTTATTTATTTAACTTATAGTTTCGAGTGTTTTTTTTTATATTTTAACTAACAAAATTCTATAAGACAATTGTACAAAATTTATATATCGATAAAAAATTTGAAAATATAGTTTTATTCTTTAGCATTTTAAAAACAATTCGTAAAAGTTTCAAGGTAATTCGATTTCTTGATAATAAGTTGAATCGCTTTGAAATTTCAATTATTAATTATATTATGTTCTTACTGTAATTACGGTTAAATATACAATC
>QKWP01001008.1:97404-119505 GCA_003550325.1 Gigaspora rosea
ACCCGAAATTTTTATTAACCGGGTCAGACTTTTAGCAAATCGGTTGACCCGAAACCTTTTACTAATCGGGTGACCCGAAATTCAGATGATTGGGTTGTCATGTGCCATTACGCAGCATATGACAACCAATTATCTACCCTAGCAAATAAATTTGAACTTAAGCATTAAAGCTATTTCATAATTTCCGAAGCACTGAAAAAATAGCCGATAACCGAATTGATAAGTTATCGAGTCGGAATCAATAAGTTACCAGCTTCGGCCAAACACAGAAACTTATCATTTCGGTTATCGGCAATTTTTTTCAGTGTTTCAAAAAATATAAAACAGCTGTAAAACCGAATTCCCACACTGATATCGTCATTGTTTCTGCATAGTTGCACTAACGACTTTGTCTGGCTCTAAAAAAGCTCTCGATTTTTTGAATAAATTATAACTTATTTTACAGCTTATTAAAAGCACATATTGAACTAATTTCTTTTATGGATAACTGATTATCCGGTTTTAGTTTTGGGTACCTGGTTGATGAGAGTAACCCAATAGGTCACAGGCAAAGGTTTTTTAATTGGGTATCCAGGTCACCCGATTATATCCGGGTGACCCGTTTTGGTTTCGGATACCCGGTTGGAGAAGGTGCTTGACCCGACAGGTCACGGGTAGCGATTTTCAAACCGGTTTGGAACCCTACATATGACAGCTCATTAAAAAATCGTCCAATTTTTACGAAACTTTGCTTAGATATTCTGTGGCCGTAATGTAGACATTTTGTCAAAACTAATCTAACACATCTAACGATCTTTATGACTTTCATAAGACACGAGTGTAAATGTATAAATGTATATACAAATGTACTATGGGTGAATATACAGTTATATCTTGGGCTATACTGCTGAAGCAAATAGTTTCAAGGCAAACATAGACAAGGAAAGAAGCTTAAACATGTGGCAGGTTGTTTTAGTATATGCCAATAACACAACATGGATTGCATGTTCAAAGGAGCAATTAGAAAGAACAATTAATATTGCAGAGCAGTTTTTTCAAATTAATGACATCAAAATTAATGGCAGCAAGTCCAAGCTGGTAATAATCAACTCAAAGCTTTCAAAGAAAGTTGTATGTCTTTTTCTGCAAAACAAAATTACTTGCAGATCCAAAATTATATGATGTAAAATTCCTGGGTATATACTTGCACACATTCAAGGATTTAGCTAATATTAAAAGGAAAGTAAAGAAGATTGTTAGATTGTTTACGCATGTATTAGAAAAGAAAAAGGTGACAGCTAGTCAGCTAAGCTATATAAACAATCAGGAGCTTCTTCCAAAATTAGAATATATTTTACAGGCCACAGCTCTATCAGAAAAGGTCCTAGAAAATATACACCAGCCAATAATCTGCCTATGTAAAAAAAAGTTAGGTATAGCACAAACTGCACCAAATGATATAATATTTCACAGAGGTATTTTGGGCTTTAAATCCTTGGCAAGCTCTTTGTTGGCTAAGCAGGCAACGAGTCTCTTAAACAGACTAAACAGTAGTGAAGGTTTAGAAAGCCTGGCAGAGCTAAGAATAAAACAAGGTGCAATCAAGGCTGGTATTTTGCAGAATATATATAGTGTGCCTTTTGATGCACGGCATGCTACTCTTTGGAAAGAAAATCTTTCATGCAATGTGATTGAAAAATGCAAATTAATCAACTTAAAGTTCGAAACCCAAAGTATTCAGAACGAGAGTATAGCAAAGAGGTTGCGATTGTAAGTTTTCTGGATGAAAGAACGATAAAGAACTCAATGAACACAAGGGTTAGTTTGGAGTTGGTATCACTGAACCAGTTAATAGACCCGACAGGCACAAGTTTGATATCATGGCAACAAGTCAGAGGTATAAGGGTAAGAAGCATGAGGGGAAAGATACCTGATTGGTTCAGCAGGATCGAAGAAAGGGTTTTGATAAACAAGTCAACAAGGGAGCTTAAAAGGGAATACCGACTAGAAGGTGAAAGTAATAAGCTTACGTCACTAATAAGGAAAAAAGTTCGTGATGATAAAAGGTGCAAGGATTGGGTAGTAGTAAGAAAGAAAAATTTAACTACATACTTTCTGGGACGCATAAGCAAAAAGTTCAGGTGCAAAGCCATAGTAGAGCATTGGGTCGAAACCCAAAAAGTGAAAGGTGCGGTTAGAATAAATAGGTATAAAGACTGTGTTTTAAATAAAGGTGGAAAAGAGAATAACTGCCAATTCTTAACAGAAATGAAAAAGTGTATTAGCAGAGTAGATAGCATAGTCAAAAAGAAAAATGACTGGTTAATGTCATTTCTTTTGAGCTATTATAGGCATACTGCTTATGAAAATGCACCTAAAGATCAAAATAGTACAGAAAGAGTAGCTATAGCAGTAAAAGTTAACAGAATAAAATTTGAAATAATTAAAAAACAAGGGTTAAGTAGTAAAATTACGAATTTACTATTAGGAATAGTTGGAAAAAATATACAGGAGGAAAGATCAGATTATGTCTTTTATACTGATGGTTCTTGGTATAAGGAGGAGGAAGGTATTGAAGATAGAATGGGTTCTGCTTGGGTACAAGTAGATAAAGAGGAGGAGACGGTAAATTTGTTAGAGAAAATCAGTATGGCCGATTGGCCTTCACCGACGAGATCTGAATTGGTTGCAATTCTTTGTGTACTGTTAGTAGTAAAATCAGATTCTGTAGTTGTAATTAAGACAGATAGTTTAGTAGCGATTAGTAGTATTGAGAATGTGTTCAGATCACGAAGTTTCAAGAAGAGTTTTAAATTGAAAAATAGGTCAATTCTTGACAAGATATATGAGGTAGTCCAAGTTAAAAATCTCTCTATAGAGCTCTGTAAAGTAAAGGCTCACAGTGGTATAGTATGGAACGAACTTGCGGACAAGTTAGCAAAAGAAGCGGCACATTTAGAAGAAGACTGGAAGTGGATACTCACTAACCCTACACATTGAAATGCATTTCTGTGGTGGAATGGAAAACATATAAACACCTGTTCGCGTAAGTTTATATTGTGGTTAAAGAAAAGAGCCGTTGAGGGAAGATGCCTTCTTTCGAGTAAAAGTCTAGCAGCCAGAATATAATTATAATAGTAATAAGCTAGACTGGGCCTACAGATGGGCAAGGCTTAAGGAATTGGGAGGAGTCAGATGTAGAGGAATGGAAAGCAGTTTCAAATTAATACTATGAATCAAAGGAATGTCCAACTTCTCCCAATACTGAATGAGTTGCATGCCCGTAAACCTTGGTTGTATAAGTCGCCAAACTGCATTTTGTGCAAGGAGGAGACTAAGGAAACCATGAAACATTTAATTTGGTGTAGTTTTGCAGAGAATATTGGCAGGAAATGGAAAAAACAGCACTGAGTGCTGCATGGACAGTACTCTCAGACGAAGCAAGCTTCCTGTTAAGTGTTTGGGAATTAAGTGAAATTCTGTTAAGTAATTGTAAAGAAGTTCGCTTCAAGGAAAGAAAAGTTTATTTAAGTGGTCTTGTAGAAAGAGAGAAAATCGAGTTATTTTACAAGAAGGGACTGTCTAGAAAGGACACAAGAACTTGTATAGATGCATTTTTGTATGTAGTACAGGAAGGTTTTTACTGTGTTATTTGGAAGGAGAGATGTAATGAAGTCATTAAGTAGGAAAAAGGTGCCGGTATAGAGAGATCTTTGAAAAGAAAACGTAAGGTTTTTGAAGTTCGAAACAAGGAGCCACATGTTCTGGAGCTCATAGAAGCTGAAAGAAATGACAGAGAGCGGAAAAACAGAAGAAACAAGAGGTGGAGAACTTATTGAATGAGTTAGTCAAGAACTCAATGTTAAGTCAAATAAGAGGTTCGCATATAGTGAGTTGGTGGATGCGAAAGTAGTTTCTTTTTATATATAGAATTTCGTTTTGAAGGTAGCTGAGGACCTGAACATGCTCTCATAGAAATATATGAGGAAAATCGTATATAGCTGCGAGACTATCAAACATCAGTGCAACAACCGTACCTGGGCACTAGTGGAGTAAGCCAGGTATTAGCCTATATTATAGTTAGTTTTTAGTTCATGTATTTTTTACGTAAACTGCTAATAAAGTAGAGCATGGTTGTAAAGTTAAAAAAAATATATATATACAGTTATATGACTGCTAAACAGCTAATACAATATTTGCATTTTTTATTTTTTTTTATTATCTATACTTATAAAACTCTTATTTATAAACGTTTAGGTTGTTCATAATAGTTATAAGTGATGCATACAATCAGAAACACTGGTTTTGTTAGTTATAATTTGTGGATACGAATGTATGAAAATACGTACTGTATAATGTAAAAAATAGGCGTAGGTTATATTAACTGTAACAATAGAATCTATAGAATAGATAGTATTGTATTCATGTTGAAAAAGAGTAAAATACATTATTAATATTAAATATTATCACATTAAATAATTGCTGTATTGATGTTTTTAATAATCACTACATCATATTACATATCATAATTTTTAACCCAAACGATACTGCAACAATATATCGGCCGAAAATTATATTATCGAAAAACTATACTGTTATTACCGAAAAATATGAAAAAGAATTACCGAAATTTGGATGATCATCACAAAAATTCATCACTGTCCCACTAATTTTCAAATCAGCTGTAATAACATAGATTGAATACCAAAAATTTTTCATATTTCAATATATCGAAAAGTATCAAACTACTAATTTATCAATATTTAATCAACCAATCATATTTGATGAAGATCATCTGACATGATAGCCAATTAAAAAGAAGTTTTGTCATGCTAATAATCTTTTATAAAATTGCATAACTGTATTTTTAAAATTGTTATTATTAACACTATGAAAATGCAGCATTTAAATTATTTTATCGATTCCATTAAAAATTACTTAATGTTTGATAGTTTTCATAACAGTGAAAACATTGCAACAGGTGAAAGTGAATAACTAAATAGATGCAAATAATGAAACGATCCATATCTGATATATATAATTTAATTATTATTTTTTTTTTTAAGATTTATTACAAATAAATATTTTTTCATCGATAATTGACACAGTAATACATTTTATTGTACGGGTCTTATGTAACAACCCGTGCTTTTTTCACTCATTATTGGCACATGTTTAAAAAATAACTAAATCGGAACACTTTCATATTTGATAAATATGAAAGTGTACCGATTTAATTATTTATTTTTATTATTATTAAAGTTGTTTTCACATTTTAAAAATATTGGGACATTCGCGTCATTAGCCATTTTAAATTTTTATTGGATGATGTCGGCATTATTTTGGTTTCGCTTTTTTAAAATTGTCTTGGATAGATTATTAGGACTTCATTTCTTTAAATTCTTATTATATAGAATTGCATTTGCATTTTTGTTGAATTTTTGTTAAATTTTTATTGGATAAGTCATACTTATTAGATCTTCGCTTTTATTCTTTAAATTTCTTTATTTATTGGTTTTTTTTTTAAATTTTATTTTATAAGTCATACATTATTAGATCTTCGCCTTTAATCTTTGCTTTCTTTAAATTCTTTATTAGACAGATTCGTATTTTATAAAAATTCTTTTTTGGGCGGATTGCACGTTATTAAATTTTTGCTTTCTTTAAATTCTAATTATACCGAGTCATATGTTATTTTGTTTTACTTACTTTATATAATTTTCACCGAAAGAGGTTATGTTATTGAATTTTCGCTTTTTTTAAAAAATTTCTATGCGTAGTTATGTTTTTGCTTTTAGATTAGATTTAGTCTTTTTTTTTAAAAAAAAAAAGTTCTTGTGATTTTTTTACTTTATTAGGTTTATGCTGAACTTTGATTTAATTGTTTGATATTTTGCACGAAAGAATTTATAGTTTGAATCATAGATAGATTTTTTTTTTATTTACGCCGTTAAATAATGCGTATATTTAATATTTATGACAGTAATATTAAAATTGGCTTTTTATTGAGGTGAAGGTGACGCAGGTTGTTACGTCAGACCCATACAATAATATAGTTATTATTGCACGGGTCTTATGTGACAACCCGTGCTTTTTTCATTAACTTATTGGCACGGGATTGTTACGTCAGACACCGTGCAATAAAATAGTTATTATATGGGTGTTGAATAACCCGTTACACACACGGGTTCATATTTAAATCCCGTGCCTTCGGCACGGAATATGAACCCGTGTGTACTGGGTTATTCACTACAACCCATACAATAACTATAAATTATGGGATTGTATAAATAACTAAATTTGCGTGGATTAACCCGTGTCACATGGCCTTCGGCCATATGACCCAGGTTAACCTGTGCAAATTTAGTTATTTTCTACAACCCATACAATAACTATAACATACAGTAAAAAGAATTTTAAATTTCATGTTTTGCCACATTGAATATCGCTTTATGGAATAGTTACCGGTAGTACGCGATAGATTGCGTATTTTATGTATTCTATGTATTCTATGTATTCTATATATTCTATCTATTCTAGTCACAACTATTCTAAAAATTTCTGAATAATTATAAAATAATAAAGATCATTTTTTTTCACTATTGAAGACATGATAACAACCAGACGTCGTTCGCATAGATTACAGTAAAAGATTTTGGAATTTTAG
This sequence comes from Gigaspora rosea, assembly GCA_003550325.1. Lineage (NCBI taxonomy): Eukaryota > Fungi > Glomeromycota > Glomeromycetes > Diversisporales > Gigasporaceae > Gigaspora > Gigaspora rosea. Next base: position 104,051 of record QKWP01001008.1, read on the forward strand.
AGATTGTGTACTTGCATACTGTCCTAAATTTCTGTAAAGGGCATCTGATCAATGCATATTATAGTTGCACTTGGTCTTCATCGGAATTTGAGTGAGGATAATGAGAAAAAAGGCATTTTGATTGGTTATGATTAATTTGATTTATTACATATTCTTTGAGATGAATTCCATCTCTCTCTAACCGACGAGAAAGAATTCAGCAATAGGATAATTTAAAGATGAGAAAATGATCATCGTAACGTAGTATTCCAAGTTGATTAAGCTAAGCGTTTATCCAGTTTAACCGATAGTCAACTAATGTGTACGGATTGTTTATTTGGTGATACAAAGCCAAGAAATCATATCTGATATGTACACAAGCATGTACGAACGTAAAATACTTAATTACTGATCCGGATAAGATCGGCACTATTGAATTTGGGGGAAATTACTATGTTTTTTATTATATGCTGAAATCTGACAACCGTTACTATGAAAAGTAATTTTTTTATTAAGTTAATAGCTCAAGTCAATTAATTAAAAGTTGTAGAGCTCACTGAGACGCATCTAATGGTAGTTGGATCATTCAAATCGGTCCAGTATACGCTGAGATATCGCTAAAAAACGATTGACCGACTATATAAAATTTCTAGCTTACATAGAATTTTATATAGTCGGCCAAACGTTTTTTAGCGATATCTCAGCGTACACTGGACCGATTTGAATGATCTAACTACTATTAGATGCGTCTCAGTGAACTCTAAAACTTTCAATTAATTGGCTTGAGCCATGAACTTAATAAAAAAGCATTTTTCATAGTCACAGTTGTCAGATTTCAGCATATAATAAAAGTTTATATTGTACATATCCCCAAAATTTACTATTGTCCCAATATGGTAATAGTGCCGATCTTATACGGATCATCAATTAATGTAGATTTGGGATACGTATTCTGTATTTGTTTTATCAAATGTACTACACATTCAACATTTCAATGAAACTAATTCTTCTCATACAACATACAGTATAATTTTTTGGATATAAAATGTCAGAAACAAAAGATAATAACCTATCAGGTGAAATTATTAAAATCACCAATACTTTTAATCAACTGAGCTTCATCGATTGTCAAAAATCAACCGATATAAATGATCCAGATGGAATATTCTGCCTTGGTTATTGTTACGAATATGGAATTGGAGTTGAAAAATATGAGAATAAGGCATTTATTTATTATCGAAAATCTGCAGATATGAATAATCCTAACGGAATATATCAAGTTGGTTATTGCTATTATTTAGGAATTGGTGTTGAAATAGATAAGCACAAAGCGTTTATTTATTATCTAAAAGCTGCTGAGGCTGGTAACTCTATGGGAATTTGGAAAACTTATATTTGTTACTATTACGGAATTGGTGTGGAAAAGAGTGAAGAAAAATATTATAATTGGCATTTAAAGTATTTTAATTTTTCAAAATTTTCGGTAATACGGTTGAATTTTACATTTTAAAATTAGAAATTCTTAAAAAACAATTTAATTCTTTAGGGAGTAAGTATAATGATCAATTTTTTTAATTATAAAAATCATTTGTTTGCAATAATTTCCATTTAATAATTTGCTCAAAATCGGTTTATTCACATTAGTATAAAGAACATTTATTAATCTAAATATTTAAAATAAGCTATTCTAGTTCATGAAAATTTACTACTTAATTTTATTTATTCGCGTTAATTTAGTATGTGAGTACAAAGAATATTTATCAATTTATTCAAAATAAGATCAAATTCATGAATATTGATTTTTTTATTCGTATTAATTTAGTAGGTAAATGTAAAGAACATTTATTAATCTAAGTGTTTAACATAAGCCATTCAAGCTACTATTTAATTTTATTTTATTCACATTAATTTAGTGTGTGAGTATAAAGAAATTTAATTAATCTATGTATTTAAAATAAATTATTCAAGTTTATGAATATTTACTATTTTATTCGTGTTAATTTAGTACGTAAGTACAGAGGACGTTATTAATCTAAGTAATTTGAAATAAGTTCACGAATATGTACTATTTAATTTTATTTTATTCACATTAATTTAGTGGGTGAGTATAAAGAACATTTATTAATTAAAGCTTTTGAAATAAGCTATTAAGTTTATGAATATTATTATTTATTTTATTTTAGACTGGGGTAAGTATAAAGATATTCATAAATTATTCAATTTTATAAATATTTAAAATAGCTATTCAAGTTCATAAATATTTGCTATTTAATTTTACTTTATTTGCGTTAATTAGTGTATTTAGTGAGTGAGTATAAAGATCATTTGTTAATCTAAATATTTAAGATAAGCAATTCAAATTCATGATATTAACTATTAATTTCTTTTATTTGTATTAATTAGTCGGTGAGTATCGTATAAAAATTATTTTGCTAAAATGTTAACGGTCTAGTTCAGTCGGGTTCATTTTGTCCAGTTTCGACCTGGTTTATTGTAGTTTTAAGAGTTAATTAGACCGGTCTGGACTTAGATTAAGAACTGTCCAATTTTTTTCAGGTCCAGACTGGTCTTAAGACTATTTGAGATCCATTGGTCTAAGACTTAACTATATAATATCTCAATTTGCATTTAAATTTAAGCATGCATATTAACAAATACAATATAATACAATTAATAATATAAAGAAATTCAAATTACGGAAAATGTGCATATTGTAATGAATATAACATGCGTGAAGCATGGTGTCTAACATGTGATCCCGACATAACAATTCGAGAATGGACAAGCGGAAAAAAGGATATCGATAATTGCATGAAAGAACTTCAGCTTAGAACTACATATTATGAAGATATGATTGAATGGATTCCGTTTGATAGACTAAATAATATTAAAAAAAATTGGCGAAGGAGGATTTGGCTCTGTATTTTCTGCAATCTGGTTAGATGGTACACGAAAGATTAAACCAATTAGGAAAAGTGATCATGACAATTATGAGTTTATAAAATCACGTGAACAAAATAGCACTGTTGCACTCAAGACCTTATCCGATTCCAAGAAAAATCCTCGTGATTTTTTGAAAGAGGTAAATTAAATCATTGTATATACTGTTTATTAGACACATATTGGACTAATTCGTTTCTATAAATTTACAAAGTTTGAAAATCATACGAAATGTAAATTACGCGGTAGTAGGCTTAAGATATATGGATTAACTCAAAACACGGCAACAAATGAATACTTGATGGTATTTCAATATGCCGATAATGGAAGTCTTCATAAGTTTTTAAGGATGAAATTTCGAGATCTTACCTGGCAAATCAAATTAAACCTACTTAAAGATATTTCATATGATTTAGTTGGAATTCATAAAGCAGGATATATTCATGCAGACTTCCACAGTGGTAATATTTTACAAGATGAAGACATTAGTAAAAATATGCGATCTTACATCTCAGATCTAGGATTGTCTAAAAAGGTAGATGAAAATAATTCAAAAGGTGGTATTTATGGAGTCTTGCCTTACGTTGCTCCGGAAGTTTTATTAGGTCAAAAGTTTACGACAAAGGCCGATATTTATGGCTTTGGAGTCATTATGTCGGAAATATCAACTGGACAAAGACCTTTCGATGGTTATCAGTTTGATGATAAACTCGCAGTAAAGATTTGCATCGGACTGCGGCCTGAATTTGCTCCTGGGACTCCGGATTGCTATATTGAATTAGCTAAGCAATGCATGGATTCTGATCCGCAAAAACGACCTGATGCTGATATAGTTTGGAATAAATTTTACGAATTGCATAAAAGCATGTGGTATTCAGATGATGCAAATAAAATTAAAATGCAATTCCTGGAAGCTGATAAAAAAATAAAAACATTGCCAATTATCTCACCAAAACATCCAGATTCTATGTACACTAGCAAAATAATAAATACTCAAAGAATATCGAATACAATTAAAGGTGTTTATTTCAAAAAATTTACGTTATATATATATATTCATTTAAAACTAATTATGCCATAATAGCAACTTTACAAAGTAAACCTATCGATTCTGTTGAAGTTCCCCTTGGTAAGTACTGTATTATATTAAGTTCACAGTATTTAAAATTAGATAAATTTATTATTTATTTTACACTGGTATTTAGACTATTGAGTTAATTGCTTTAAGGTATAAATTTATTACTACTATTATTATTTATAATTGATTCAAGTTTAATATTTCTCTAAGTATCTACTTTAAAAAATACAGTATGCAATTATAGATATTTAATTTAAAAATTGTATTTAAATTTTATGTTTAAGATTAACTTTTATGCTATCTTTGTATTCTTGACAAAATTTAAAATTTTATATAAAAATAAATTTGACTATTTTGGCTTAAAATCATTTTTATATGCTGGTCAGTTTAAAAGCTACTTAGCATTATATAATTAAAAATTAACATATTGAGTATACTAAACCATTTTGAAGTTAAGCATCCCTCTTTTTTTATAAGGCATCTAATTTTTAATAATTTCTTTAAGTGCAGATAAATCTTATTTAAAATGCAAGAACCACAAGAAATCATTAAAATATTTTCTCATTATGTCACCTCTAGATTATGCATAAAATTCGGTACCAGATCATTTGTTACATGTAAAAAAATTTTAATACAGTACTAGCAAACTATTATTCTTAAAACTTTAAAGAAAAATACTGTACCCTGAAATGTACCTGGTAAATTCAATGTCTAAGTACATTTTCGAATTTTACCGATCTTTAGCATTCGAAATCGTCTCTAACATCAAAAAAGCTGAGTCATACCTAAGATATCATTGTTCAGATGTTAAAAAAACTTATGCAACTAAATTAAAAAGTTCAGCCAAAAAATATTTTCAGAATAACAGACAAATGTGGTAATAGTGCACAAAGATTTATATATTTGAAAAAAATATCTATTTAAACTTCTGAACTTATCGTTATTTCAAAGTTGTCAATATTATCATGTGACGAATAATCGACATTTATGCTAAATATTTTACGTATTTATCATGTCTACTATATAATTTGTATTTTCTGAATAGTAGCAAAATACTATCAACAGTATAGTGCTCCAAACGATTTAGCCAGCCGTTTAGTTTCTTAATTGGCTGATAGTTTTATCAGCCGGCTAACAATTTGGTACTAAGTTGGTCATAAAATTATGTATCAAGAAGATAGTTTTAAACAATTTTATCAATTATTTACCCTTTTAATGTGTAATTTTCTAATTGATAATTTAGTGTGCTAGTTATTTGTTAACCCTAAATTTAACAAATTTAAAGATTAAGAAACTTTTTAAATACATGAAAAAATCACTAATCCTTAGTTAAGCGGTTAAGCCAATAAAAATTTAACGGCTTGAATTACTAGTATTATGTTAACACAAATGACCTTTCGCAGACTTAATATTCAGTTCTAAGTCTGTAAAAAGGTTTTTTGGTGTATATATAGTTTAAACTAACGTGTACGGATTACTTATTTGGTGGTACAAAGCCGAAAAATCATATCTGAAATGTACATATGTAACTATTAGATATAGCAAGTTATTAATTTTAGCAAATTCTGTTTTGGAAGGTTCATTATCTTTTATTATTAACTTAATTTATTTTTTATTTAGCCTCGTATTCTAATTTATTTAAATGATGAATGCATTGATTAAAGTACTATTGAACCTTCCAAAACAAAGTTGAAAACCTCTAAATCAGATAAAAAAAATAATTTACCAAGTTTCTTTTTGCTATATAAATATAATACTTTTAAATCTTACAAACTCAATATGATGATAAACAGGTTTAGGATCAATGTTGAGAAGTTATCAGATTTGAAAATATACAACAAAAAGGAACTTGGTAGATTATTTTTTTTTATCAGATTTGGACAGGTTATCAGTTTTGGCAGGATCAGTTTTGGAAGGTTTAATAGTAATAATGTTTTCAAATCCATTAATTTCTCAACACTAATGATAAACTTGTTTAAGCTTTTCTAAAAAAAAACCAATTACTGATATGTATTGAATAAAAATACATTTACTGCTTCGTTATGCGTATTTTGAAAAAATTATTAATGTTTTCAATTGTTGCATCAAATTTTCTTTTCTTCACTATTTCTTCTACTCAAAAAGCCTTTTCTAATAGAAATCTTTATCAGTTTCGGAACTTTTATCAAACAAACATCCTGATTACATTTTACAAATTTGATTCTCAATTTTCTATCTTAAATCAAACAAACATAAAATTATTTTAACAACTGATGATATTACAAATTCTTATGAATCTTTATCAACAGGAACTCCTATGTTAATCCTTCATATATCTTTTGATCAATTAAGTAATTCAGAAAAATTAGTTGGTTTAGGTTTTGCTATAACTCTTCCAAATTATTTTTCTACTAATCATGTGTAGAAAAAATTTTTAAATTTTAAATGATGATATTTTACAAAAAAATTTAAAAAAGACCAAATTATTGGTAAGAATTAATAGTAAAAGAAAACATAGAGCTGCTGATTTAATTGAATTCGTTTTACATGCTTCTTTAATTCCTTTGGATAATACCGTTGATGATGATGATGATTATGATGATTATGGAATAATTGAAATGTCGGGTGATTATGAAGGTTTATTAAAAGAATGGATTACTCCATGGATTTTTTAAAGGAATGTATTTAGATATTTATGGTAGTATTATTCTTGTAATTGTTGGTGTTTTAGCTTTCCTTTTGCAACTATTTGGAACTGTTTGAAAGGGTAAAACATAAACAGGATTAATAACTTTTGGATTAGTATATTTTATCTTTCTTTTTTTCACATATAATAAATATTTAAATTTTGATTATATATATATATATATTAATAATATTTTAACTATACTTATAAAATTGCTTTTTTTTTTTTTATAATGATTGTATTTTTAAAATTGTTATTATTACATTATTAATATAAGGAATTTAAATTATTTTATCGATTCCATTAAAAATCACTTAAAGTTTGGTAAGTTTTCATAGGAGCGAAAACAGTGCAACTGGTGAAAGTGATAGCTAAATAGATACAAATAATGAAAGGATCCATATCTGATATATATCATAATTTAAATATTTTTTTTTTACGATTTATTACAAATAAATATTTTTTCATCGAATTTGAAATTTCATCGTTTTGCCGCATTGAATATTGCTTTATGTAGTAGTTACTGGTAGTACGCGACAGATTGCGTATTCTATGTATTCTATGCATTCGGGAAGATTGAAGAAGAGTTAACCCAGTGATTATCACGATTTATCACCCTCGATATAATCACATGGTGGCAAAAAATGTAACAAATGTCAGGTGATAAATTGATAATGCGCATTAAAAAGTTCTGGTTTATTTAGATTAGGGTTAGGGTAGTGTCTATGTTAGGGTTTGGGGTTAGCGTTTTATATAATTAAATCGATCAAGGAATATTTTTTGTTAGTCAAAGAAGGTTATTTCTTATGAGAAATAAGTGATTTCTTTTACTTTTCTTTAGAACGAACGTTTGTTTTGAATTTGCAGATCGTCACAGGACCAAAACTTTTTTTGCCGTGGCTAAATGGTTTTTAGTGCAATAAAAATTTTTGATTTATAACACTGTAGATGCACCTATCAGTTATCTGTTATTGAGTGTACGTAATGAATCACCTGATTTGTTAATCAATCAAACCATGTGATTATATCGAGGTGATAATTCATGATAATCACTGGGTTAACTCTTCTTCAAGTGTCCCCATTCTATCTATTCTAATTGCAACTATTTCTAAAAATTTATAAATAATTTAGCAAAGATCTTTTCGCCTTCTTTTTCTTATTGAAGACATGACGTCGTTCGCATAGATTACAGTGTGAGATTTTAGAATTTTGGAGACTGTGTACCTGCATGCTGTACTAAATTTTTGTAAAGGATGTCTGATCAAAGCATAATATAGTTACACTTGGTCTTCATCGGAATTTGAGAGGTGTAGAGTGAGGACGATGAAAAAAAAGGCATTTTGATTGGTTATGATTAATTAGATTCATTGCATACTCTTTGAAATGAATTCTATCTCTCTAACCGACGAGAAAGAATTTAGCAATAGAATAATTTAAAGATGCGAAAATGAACTTCGTACCGTAATATTCCGTGCTGATTTAAGATAGCGGTTATCCAGTTTAACCGATAGTCAACTAACGTGTACGGATTGTTTATTTGGTGACACAAAGCCAAAGAAATCATATCTGATATGTACACAAGCATGTACGAACGTAAAATACTTAATATAGATTTGCGATACGTATACTGTATTTGTTTTGCCAAATGTACTACACATTCAACATTTCAATGAAACTAATTCTTCTCATACAACATACAGTAAATTTTTTGGATATAAGATGTCACATACAAAAGATAATAACCTAACAGATGAAATTATTAAAATAACCAATACTTTTAATCAACTGAACTTCATTGATTGTCAAAAATCTGCTGATATAAATGATCCAGAAGGAATATTCTGGCTTGGTTATTGTTACGAATATGGAATTGGTGTTGAAAAAGATGAGAATAAGGCATTCATTAATTATCAAAAATCTGCAGATATGAATAATCCTAACGGAATGTATCAAGTTGGCTATTGCTATTATTTGGGAATTGGTGTTGAAATAGATAAGGACAAAGCGTTTATGTATTATCTAAAATCTGCTGAGGCTGATAATTCTATGGGAATTTGGAAAACTGCTATTTGTTACTATTACGGAATTGGTGTGGAAAAGAATAAAGACAATAATTGGATTTTAATGTATTTTAATTTTTCAAATTGTTTGGTAATATAGTTGAATTTTACATTTTAAATTAGAAATTTTTTACAAAACCATTTAATTCTTTAGGGAGTAAGTATAATGATCAATTATATTAATTATAAAAATCAAATTGTTTGCAATAATTTCTATTTAATAATGTGCTTAAAATCGGTTTATTCACATTAGTCCGTAAGTGTAAAGAACATTATCTATGTATTTAAAATAAATTATTCAAGTTTATAAATATTTACTATTTAATTTTATTTTATTCGCGTTAATTTAGTTAGTGAGTACAAAGAATATTTATTAATCTATTTAAAATAAGCTTCAAATCCATGAATATTGATAATTTTATTCGTATTAATTTAGTGGGTAAATGTAAAGAATATTTATTAATCTAAGTGTTTAACATAAGCCATTCAAGCTACTATATAATTTAATTTTATTCGCATTAATTTAGTGTGTGAGTATAAAGAACATTAATTAATCTAAGTATTTAAAATAAATTATTAAAGTTTACGAATATTTACTATTTATTCGTGTTAATTTAGTACGTAAGTACAGAGGACGTTATTAATCTAAGTAATTTAAAATTAGTTCGCGAATATGTACTATTTAATTTTATTTTATTCGCATTAATTTAGTGGGTGAGTATAAGAACATTTATTAATTAAAGCATTTGAAATAAGCTATTAAGTTTATGAATATTTATTATTTATTTTATTTTAGACTGTAAGTATAAAGAATATTCATAAATTATTCAATTTTATAAATATTTAAAATAAGCTATTCAAGCTCATAAATATTTGCGTTAATTTAGTGAGTGAGTATAAAGAACATTTGTTAATCTAAATATTTAAGATAAGCAATTCAAATTCATGATATTTACTATTAATTTCTTTTATTTGTATTAATTAGTCGGTAAGTATCGTATAACAATTATTTTGCTAAAATGTTAACGGTCTAGTTCAGTCGGGTTCATTTTGTCCAGTTCCGACCTGGTTTATTGTAGTTTTAAGAGTTTATTAGACCGGTCTGGACTTAGACTAAGAACTGTCCATTTTTTTCAGGTCCAGACCTGTCTTAAGACTAATTGTGATCTATTGGTCCATGACTTAACCATATAATATCTCAATTATTTGCATTTAAATTTAAGCATGCATATTAACTATTATATATAATATAATACAATTAATAATATAAAGAAATTCAAATTACGGAAAATGTTCATATTGTAATCAATATAACACGTATGAAGTATGGTGTCAAACATGTGATTCTGACACAACAATTCGAGAATGGACAAGTGGAAATAAGGTTATCGATAATTGCATGAAAAAACTTCAGCTCAGAACTACATTTTATGAAGATATGATTGAATGGATTCCATTTGATAGACTAAATAATATTAAAAAAATTGGCGACGGAGGATTTGGCTCCGTATTTTCTGCGACCTGGTTAGATGGTACTCGAACGATTAAAATAATTAAGAAAGATGATGACGACAAAATTAAGAAAGATGATGACGACAATTACGAATATATAAGATCGCGTAAACAAAATAGCACTGTTGCGCTCAAGACCTTATCTGGTTCCAAGGAAAATCCTCGCGACTTTTTGAAAGAGGTAAATTGAATCATTGTACAGTTTATTTAACACATTGAACTTATTGAACTAATCCCTTCTATAAATTTACCAAGTTTGAAAATCATACGAAATGTAGATTCCACGGTAGTAGCCTTAATATATATGGATTAACACAAAACACGGCAACAAATGAATACTTGATGGTATTTCAATATGCCGATAATGGAAGTCTTCATAAGTTGTTAAGGATGAAATTTCGAGATCTTACCTGGCAAATAAATTAAAACTGCTTAAGGATATTTCACAAGATTTAATGGATATTCATTCTGCAGGATATATTCATGCAGACTTCCACAGTGGTAATATTTTACAAGATGAAGGCATTAGTAAAAGCCTGCAATCTTACATCTCGGATCTAGGATTGTCTAAAAGGGTAGATGAAAATGATTCAGAAGGTGGTATTTATGGAGTCTTGCCTTATGTTGCTCCAGAAGTTTTATTAGGTCAAAAGTTTACAAAAAAGGCTGATATTTATGGATTTGGAGTCATTATGTCGGAAATATCAACTGGACAAAGATCTTTCGATGGTTATCAGTTTGATGATAAACTCGCAGTAAAGATTTGTATCGGATTGCGGCCTGAATTTGCTCCTGGGACTCCTGATTGCTATATTGAATTAGCTAAGCAATGCATGGATTCTGATCCACAAAAACGACCTAATGCTGGTACAGTTTGGAAAAAACTTAACCATTTTGGTGGCATCATTAATGGCATCAAGAATGATGCAAGTAAAGTCAAAATGCAATTCCTAGAAGCTGATAAAATAATCAAAACATTACCAATTATCTCACCAAAACATCCAGATTCTATGTACACTAGCAAAATAATAAATACTCAAAGAATATCGAATACAATTAAAGGTGTTTATTTCAAAAAATTTTCGTTATATATATATTCATTTTAAAACTAATAATGTTATAATAGCAACTTTACAAAGTAGACCTATCGATTCTATTGAAGTTCCTTTTGGTAAGTATTATATTAAGCTTACAGTATTTGTAATTAGATAACTTTATTATTGATTTTATATTGGTATTTAGACTATTGAGTTAATTGCTTTAAAGGTATAAATTTAATACTCATTATTATATTTATAATTGATTTAATTTTAATATTTCTCTAAATATCTACTTAAAAAATGTAATTAAAGATATTTAATTTAAACATTATATTTATATTTATTTTTTAAAGTTAAATATTATGCTATTTTTGTATTTTTTTTAACAATTTTAAAGTTTTATATCAAAATAATTTGACTATTTTGGCATAAAATCGTTTATATAGGCTAGTCATTTTCAAAAGTTATTTAGCATTATGTAATTAAAAATTAACATATACCATTTTGAAATTAGGCTCCATTCTTTTTGTTATAAGACGTCTAATTTTAAATACTTTTTTTTAAGTGCAGATAAACCTTATGTAATTTATATAAACGAATATAAAATGCAAGAACCAATTAAAATATTTTCTCATGATGTCACCTCTAGATTATGCATAAAAGATTTTGCCGATCATTTGTTATCAAAAAAAGTTTAATACAGTACTAGCAAACTGGTATTATTAAAACTTTAAATGAAAAAATACTGTACACTGAAATGTACCTGGTAAATTCAATGTCTAAGTACATTTTTGAATTTTACCGACCTTTAACATTCGAAATCGTCTCTAACATCAAAAAAGCTGAGTCATACCTAAGATATCATTGTTCAGATGTTTAAAAAAACTTATGTAACTAAATTTTAAAGTTCAGCCAAAAAATACTTTCATAATAGCAGACAAATGTGGTGCTAGTGCACAAAGATTTTTATATTCGAAAAAAATATCTATTTAAACTTCTGAACTTATCGTTATTCGCAAAGTTGTCAATATTATCATGTGACGAATAATCGACATTTATGCTAAATATTTTACGTATTTATCATGTTTACTATATAATTTGTATTTTCTGAATATATAGTAGTAAAATACTATCAACAATAGTGTTCCAAACGATTTAACCAGTCGCTTAGCTTCTTAGTTGTCTGATAGTTTTATCAGTCGGTTAGTCATAACAATCAACTTGATACCAAGTTGGTCATAAAATTTTGTATCAAGAAAATAGCTCTAAACAATTTTATCAATTATTTACTCTTTTAATGTGTAATTTCTAATTGACAATTAGAATTTAGTGTGCTAGCTATTTGTTACCCTAAATTTAACAAATTTAAAGATTAAGAAACTTTTTAAATAAATGAGAAAATTTATATCGATATAACTTTAAATCACTAATCCTTAGTTAAGCGGCTAAGCCAATAAAAATTTAATTGCTTGAATTACTGGTACTATGTTAACAAAAATGACCTTTTCGCAGGCTTAATATTCAATTCTAAGTCTGTAAAAAGGTTTTGGTGTATATGTAGTTTAAACTAACGTGTACGGATTACTTATTTGTGGTACAAAGCCAAAAAATCATATCTGAAATGTACATATGTAACTATTAGATATAGCAAGTTATTAGTTTTAGCTGAATCTGTTTTGGAAGGTTAATTATCTTTTACTAACTTAATTTATTATTTTTTATTTAGTCTCTTATTCTAATTTATTTAAATGATGAATACATTGATTAAAGTACTATTGAACCTTCCAAAACAAAGTCGAAAACTCTAAATTAGATAAAAAAAATAATTTACCAAGTTTCTTTTTGCTATGTAAATTTTTTGCTATATAAATATAATACTTTTAAAAATCTTCCAAAATCAATATGATGATAAATAGGTTTAGGATCAATGTTGAGAAGTTATCAGATTTGAAAATATAGAACAAAAAGGAAATAGATTATTTTTTTTATCAGATTTGGACAGGTCATCAGTTTTGGCAGGATCTGTTTTGGGAGGTTTAATAGTAGTAATGTTTTCAAATCCATTATTTCTCAACACTAATAATAAACCTGTTTAGGCTTTTCTAAAAAAAAAAAAAACCAATTACTAGAGTTATTTCTTAAATACCATATGTATTGAATAAACTGCTTCGATATGCATATTTTGAAAATTACTAATGTTTTCTATTGTTGCATCACATTTTCTTTTTTTCAAATTGCTCTTTTAAATTATTAGAATTGTTTTCCATGTCATCAAATGCAATATTTGGCACAATCTTTTCAAGACTTTTTTCATTAAAGTTAATTATAAAAGTTTGCCAAAGGGGCTTAATGGATGGCCAATAGAGCTAAATTTGCTACCTCAGAATTACATCTCAGAAATACAATTCAGAATTACAATTCAGAAATACAAATCAGAAATACAAATCAGAAATTCAAATCAGAAATGCAACTCAGAACTCTTTTTTAATCTATTTCAAATCATTGTTTCTTTATCTTACAAATAAAGGTAACATTAATAGCTCCTGGGGATCTATTACCATCATCAGAATATCCAACAATTAATCAAATTTCAACCGGTCCTTCAATAGAATCTGACGCCACATATCAAGAATTGTATCAGAAAACATTTAATCGTAAATTACTAGTTAAAAAAAATATTTAGATTACTTTGAAATATATCAACTTGCAATCAAGATGATTAAACCTGATTTATTTTTTTGTAACATTTTTATAATTAATGACATTTGTTTGGATATTGCATGATCATTAAAAAAACCTATCGTAGGTTTTAGTTCTCAAATGTTAGGTACTGAATTGCTCTTTTTTTCATAAGTTATAATTTGATTAAATACTGTATTTTTAAAATTACTAACTTTTTTTTGATTACTTTTTATTTGCATAACAATAACAATAATGATAATGATAATTTAGGAACGCCATTTATACCTTACAGATCTGAAGTTTGGTATAAGTCATGTTTATAGAAAATGAGTCGTTCATTAACAGATTTAGGTGTACAATTATCGAACCTATTAAATCAATCTCTGAAATGTTGTCATCTATTGAAGAATTAAATAAGTTAAGGTCTACTCTTGGAATTAAACCTGTTCGTAATCCTTTTGAAAGAATAAAAGATTCACTAGTCTTGGTTAATAACTTTTTTGGCCTTGAGGTGTGGTTCTTTTTTTTAAAAAAAAATTCGTTTACATTAATATCTGATATTATTGATATCGACATTTAAATAGGTACCACACCCTCTGCCACCTCTTGTTCAGGTAAACCTCAATTTTGCACGTATTATTTTTTTAAAGAAAAATATTAATATTGAAACATTGATTCTTAAATAATGATTTTAGGAAATCGTAACTGTAATGCAAGATAAATATCCATTAATCACACCAAACTTTCTTCATTCATATCTTCCCATTCTCGAATTTTATACATTTCATTCAATCCAAATACTTTTATAAGACCCGAAACAAATTTAATCGTTCTACATGCTATAGTAGAATCTATTCAAAATGAAATAATTGATGGTGCAATCTGGTATTCACCATCTTTATCATTTAATGAAGAACCTATTTCTTCTACTCAAATAACCTTTTCTGATAGAAAATCTTTATCAGTTTCTGAACTTTTATCAAACAAACATCCTGATTTACATTTTACAAAATTTGATTCTCAATTTTCTATTTTAAATCAAACTAATGTAAAATTATTTTTAACAACTGGTGATATTACAAATTCTTATGAATCTTTATATACAGGAACTCCTATGTTAATTCTCCCCGTATCTTTTGATAATTCAGAAAAATTAGTTGGTTTTAGGTGTTGCTTTAGCCCTTCCAATTACTTTTCTACTAATCATGTGGTAGAAAAATTTTTAAAATTTTAAATGATGATATTTTACAAAAAATTTTTAAAAAACTAAATTATTGGTAAGAATTAATAGTAAAAGAAAACATAGATCTGCTGATTTAATTGAATTCGTTTTACATGCTTCTTCTTTAATTCCTTTGGATAATATTGTTGATGATGATGATGATTATGAAGATTATGGAATAATTGAAATGTCGGGTGATTATGAAGGTTTATTAAAAGAATGGATTACTCCTGATGCTAGAATGGGGTTTTTTAAAGGAATGTATTTAGATATTTAT
>QKWP01001008.1:119691-157815 GCA_003550325.1 Gigaspora rosea
TTTTTTTTTTTTTTTTTTTTTTTATAATGATTGTATTTTTAAAATTGTTATTATTAACACTATTAATATAAGAATTTAAATTATTTTATCGATTCCATTAAAAATCACTTAAAGTTTGGTAAGTTTTCATAGGAGCGAAAACAGTGCAACTGGTGAAAGTGAATAGCTAAATAGATACAAATAATGAAACGATCCATATCTGATATATATCATAATTTAATTTTTTTTTTTTTACGATTTATTACAAATAAATATTTTTTCATCGATAATTGACACAGTAATACAACATACCAAAAAGTATGCAGTAAAAAAGAATTTGAATTTCATCGTTTTACCGAATTGAATATTGCTTTATGTAGTAGTTACTGGTAGTACGCGACAGATTGCGTATTCTATGTATTCTATGTATTCTATCTATTCTAATTGCAACTATTTCTAAATAATTTATAAAATAATTTAGCAAAGACCTTTTTTCTTATTGAAGACATGACGTCGTTCGCATAGATTACAGTGAAAGATTTTGGAATTTTGGAGACTGTGTATTTGCATACTGTCTTAAATTTCTGTAAAGGAAATCTGATCAAAGAATAATATCGTTACACTTGGTCTTCATCGGAATTTGAAAGGTGTAGAGTGAGGACGATGAAAAAAAGGCATTTTGATTGGTTATGATTAATTAGATTCATTGCATACTCTTTGAAATGAATTCTATCTTTCTCTAATCGACGAAAGAATTCAGCAATAGGATAATTTAAAGATGAGAAAATGAACTTCGTAACGTAGTATTCCAAGCTGATTAAGCTAGCGTTTATCCAGTTTAACTGATAGTCAACTAACGTGTACGGATTCTTTATTTGGTGATACAAAGCAAAAAAAATCATATCTGATATTGTACACAAACATGTACGAACGTAATATACTTAATATAGATTTGGGATACGTATGCTGTATTTGTTTTATCAATGTACTACACATTCAACATTTCAATGAAACTAATTCTTCTCATACAATATACAGTATAATTTTTTGGATATAAGATGTCAGATACAAAAAATAATAACCTATCAGATGAAATTATAGTTTTGTTTGATGAGATTGAGAAAGCCGATAGAGAATGCAAGGAAGCCGTGGGAATTAAAATCTCCCATACTTTTAATCAACTGAACTTCATCGATTGTCAAAAATCGGCTGATATAAATGATCCAGATGGAATATTCTGGCTTGGTTATTGTTACGAATATGGAATTGGTGTGGAAAAGGATGAGAATAAGGCATTCATTCATTATCAAAAATCTGCAGATATGAATAATCCTAACGGAATGTATCAAGTTGGTTATTGCTATTATTTAGGAATTGGTGCTGAAATAGATAAGAACAAAGCGTTTATGTATTATCTAAAATCTGCCGAAGCTGGCCATTCTATGGGAATTCTGAAAACTGCTATTTGTTACTATTACGGAATTGGTGTGGAAAAGAGTGAAGACAAATGCGATAATTGGAATTTAAAGTATTTTAATTTTTAAATTTTTCGGTAATACTGTTGAGTTTTACATTTTAAAATTAGAAATTTTTTAAAAAACCATTTAATTTTTTAGGGAGTAAGTATAATGATCAATTTTATTAATTATAAGAATCAATTTGTTTGCAATAATTTTTATTTAATAATGTGTTCAAAATCGGTTTATTCACGTTAGTCCGTAAGTGTAAAGAACATTATCTATGTATTTAAAATAAATTATTCAAGTTTATAAATATTTACTATTTTAATTTTATTTGATTCGCGTTAATTTAGTCTGTGAGTACAAAGAATATTTATTAATCTATTTAAAATAAGCTTCAAATTCATGAATATTGATTATTTTATTTGTATTTATTTAGTCGGTAAATGTAAAGAACATTTATTAATCTAAGTGTTTAACATAAGCCATTCAAGCTACTATTTAATTGTATTTTATTCGCATTAATTTAGTGTGTGAGTATAAAAGAACATTAATTAATCTATGTATTTAAAATAAATTATTCGAGTTTATGAAAATTTACTATTTTATTCGTGTAATTTAGTGTGTGAGTACAGGGATAATTATTAATCTAAGCAATTTAAAATAAGTTCACGAATATGCACTATTTAATTTTATTTTATTCGCATTAATTTAGTTTGTGAGTATAAAGAACATTTATTAATTAAGTATTTGAAATAAGCTATTAAGTTTATGAAAATTTATTATTTATTTTATTTTAGAATGTAAGTATAAAGAATATTCATAAATTATTCAATTTTATAAATATTTAAAATAAGCTATTCAAGCTCATAAATATTTGCTATTTAATTTTACTTTATTTGCGTTAATTTAGTGAGTGAGTATAAAGAACATTTGTTAATCAAAATATTTAAGATAAGCTTTTATTTGTACATGTATTAATTAGTCGGTGAGTATCGTAGAAAAATTATTTTGCTAAAATGTTAACGGTCTAGTTCAGTCGGGTTCATTTTGTCCAGTTCCGACCTGGTTTATTGTAGTTTTAAGAGTTAATTAGACCGGTCTGGACTTAGACTAAGAACTGTCCAATTTTTTCAGGTCCAGACTGGTCTTAAGACTAATTATGATCTATTTGTCTAAGACTTAACCATATAATATCTCAATTATTTGCATTTAAATTAAAGAATGCATATTAACAAATACAATATAATACATTTAATAACATAAAGAGATCCAGATAACGGAAAATGTGCAGATTGTAATGTATATAACACGCATGAAGCATGGTGTCAAACATGTGATCCTGACACAACAATTCGAGAATGGACAAGTGGAAATAAGGATATCGATAATTGCATGAAAGAACTTCAGATTAGAACTACATGTTATGAAGATATGATTGAATGGATTCCGTTTGATAGACTAAATAATATTAAAAAAATTGGCGAAGGAGGATTTGGTTCCGTATTTTCTGCGACCTGGTTAGATGGTATACGAATAATTGAGGACAATTACGAATACCTGTATTATAGATCGCGTCAACCATTAAGATCGCGTGAACCATCTAGCACTGTTGCACTCAAGAATTTATCTGGTTTCAAGGAAAATCCTCGCGACTTTATGAAAGGGGTAAATTAAATCATTGTACAGTTTATTTAACGCATTGAGCTTATTGACTAATCCATTTCTATAAATTTGCCAAGTTTGAAAATCATGTGAAATGTAGATTATGCGGTAGTAGGCTTAAGATATATGGATTAACTCAAAACACGGCAACAAATGAATACTTGATGGTATTTCAATATGCCGATAATGGAAGTCTTCATAAGTTTTTAAGGATGAAATTTCGAGATCTTACCTGGCAAATCAAATTAAACCTACTTAAAGATATTTCATATGATTTAGTTGGAATTCATAAAGCAGGATATATTCATGCAGACTTCCACAGTGGTAATATTTTACAAGATGAAGACATTAGTAAAAATATGCGATCTTACATCTCAGATCTAGGATTGTCTAAAAAGGTAGATGAAAATAATTCAAAAGGTGGTATTTATGGAGTCTTGCCTTACGTTGCTCCGGAAGTTTTATTAGGTCAAAAGTTTACGACAAAGGCCGATATTTATGGCTTTGGAGTCATTATGTCGGAAATATCAACTGGACAAAGACCTTTCGATGGTTATCAGTTTGATGATAAACTCGCAGTAAAGATTTGCATCGGACTGCGGCCTGAATTTGCTCCTGGGACTCCGGATTGCTATATTGAATTAGCTAAGCAATGCATGGATTCTGATCCGCAAAAACGACCTGATGCTGATATAGTTTGGAATAAATTTTACGAATTGCATAAAAGCATGTGGTATTCAGATGATGCAAATAAAATTAAAATGCAATTCCTGGAAGCTGATAAAAAAATAAAAACATTGCCAATTATCTCACCAAAACATCCAGATTCTATGTACACTAGCAAAATAATAAATACTCAAAGAATATCGAATACAATTAAAGGTGTTTATTTCAAAAAATTTTCGTTATATATATATTCATTTTAAAACTAATAATGTTATAATAGCAACTTTACAAAGTAGACCTATCGATTCTATTGAAGTTCCTTTTGGTAAGTATTATATTAAGCTTACAGTATTTGTAATTAGATAACTTTATTATTGATTTTATATTGGTATTTAGACTATTGAGTTAATTGCTTTAAAGGTATAAATTTAATACTCATTATTATATTTATAATTGATTTAATTTTAATATTTCTCTAAATATCTACTTAAAAAATATGTAATTAAAGATATTTAATTTAAACATTATATTTAAATTTTATTTGTTTAAAATTAAATCTTATGCTATTTTTGTATTTTTTTTAACAATTTTAGAGTTTTATATAAAAATAATTTGACTATTTTGGCATAAAATCATTTATATAAGCTAGTCATTTTCAAAAGTTATTTAGCATTGTTTAATTAAAAATTAACATATATCATTTGAAATTAAGCTCCACTCTTTTTGTTATAAGACGTCTAATTTTAAATACTTTTTTTTAAGTGCAGATAAACCTTATGTAATTTATATAAACGAATATAATGCAAGAACCACAAGAAATCATTAAAATATTTTCTCATGATGCCACCTCTAGATTATGCATAAAAGGTTTTGCCGATCATTTGTTATCAAAAAAATTTTAATACTAGCAAAACTGGTATTATTAAAACTTTAAATAAAAAATACTGTACCCTGAAATGTACCTGGTAAATTCAATGTCTAAGTACATTTTCGAATTTACCAACCTTTAACATTCGAAATCGTCTCTAACATCAAAATGCTGAGTTATACCTGAGATATCATTGTTCAGTTGTTAAAAAAAACTTATGCAACTAAATTATAAAGTTCAGCCAAAAAATATTTTCATAATAGCAGACAAATGTGGTGATAGTGCACAAAGATTTATTTGAGCTGCTCTTGCTAATTATTTAGTTAAAGAATCCAAAACTACTCAGATTATATATTCGAAAAAAATATCTATTTAAACTTCTGAACTTATCGTTATTTGCAAAGTTGTCAATATTATCATATGACGAATAATCTACATTTATGCTAAATATTTTACGTATTTATCATATTTATTGTATAATTTGTATTTTCTGAATATATAGTAGCAAAATACTATCAACAGTATAGTGTTCCAAACGATTTAGCCAGCCGTTTAGTTTCTTAATTGGCTGATAGATTTATCAGCCGGCTGGCAATTTGGTACTAAGTTGGTCATAAAATTATGTATGAAGAAGATAGTTTTAAACAATTTTATCAATTATTTGCTCTTTTAATGTGTAATTTTCTAATTGATAATTTTGTGTGCTAGTTATTTGTTAACCCTAAATTTAACAAATTTAAAGATTAAGAAACTTTTTAAATGCATGAGAAAATTTATATCGATATAACTTTAAATCACTAATCCTTAGTTAAGCGGTTAAGCCAATAAAAATTTAACGGCTTGAATTGCTAGTACTACGTAAACACAAATGACCTTTCGCAGGCTTAATATTCAGTTCTAAGTCTGTAAAAAGGTTGTTTGGTGTATATGTAGTTTAAACTAACGTGTACGCTTATTTGGTAGTACAAAGTCAAATCTGAAATATGTAACTATAACAAGTTGTTAGTTTTAGCAGAATCTGTTTTGGAAGGTTCTATAGCAATATTACTCATTATCATCTACTAACTTAATTTATTATTTGTTATTTAGCCTCTTATTCTAATTTATTTAAATGATGAATACATTGATTAAAGTACAATTAAACCTTTCAAAACAAAACTGATAACTTCTAATTCAGATAAAAAAATAATCTACCAAGTTTCTTTTTGCAATATAAATATAATTTAATCATAAACAAATTTCTGGCTTGCATAAATTACTAGTTAAAAATATTTATTAATTATTTTGAACCATATCAACTTGCAATCAAGATGATTAAACCTGATTTATTTTTTGTAGCATTTTTATAATTAATGACATTTGTTTGGATATTGCATGGTCTTTAAAAAAACCTATCGTAGGTTTTAGTTCTCAAATGTTAGGTACTGAATTGTTCCTTTTTTTCATAAGTTTAAATACTGTAATTTTTTTTTATTTGATTATGCATAATAATAACTATAATGACAATTTAGGAACGCCATTTATACCTTACAGATCTGAAGTTTAGTATAATTTTCATGTTAATATGGAAAATGAGTCGTTCATTAACAGGTTTAGGTGTGCAATTATCGAACCTATTAAATCAATCTCTGAAATGTTGTCATCTATTGAAGAATTAAGGTCTACTCTTGGAATTAAACCTGTTCATAATCCTTTTGAAAGAATAAAGATTCATTATTTTTTGGTTAATACCTTTTTGGCCTTGAGGTGTGATTTTTTTTTTAAAAAAAAATTCTTTTACATTAATATCTGATATATTATTGATATGTTTTTGGTAAATAGGTACCACACCCTCTGCCACCTCTTGTTCAGGTAAACTTTTTTTTTTTAAAGAAAAATATTAATGTTAAAACATTGATTCTTAAGTATGATTTAGGAAATCGGATCTGTAATACAAGATAATATCCATTAATCACACCCAAACTTTCTTCATTCATATCTTCCCATTCTCGAATTTTATACATTTCAAATACTTTATAAGGCCCGAAACAAATTTAATCATTCTTCATGCTATATAGAATCTATTCAAAATGAAATAATTTGATGGTGCAATCTGGTATTCACCGTCTTTATCTTTTAATGAAGAACCTATTTCTTCTACTCAAATAACATTTTCGATAGAAAATCTTTATCAGTCTCTGAACTTTTATCAAATCTCAATTTTCTATTTTAAATCAAACTAATGTAAAATTATTTTTAACAACTGGTGACATTACAAATTCTTATACAGGAACTCCTATGTTAATCCTTCCTTATCTCTTGATTAATTAAGTAATTCAGAAAAATTAGTTGGTTTAGGTGTTGCTTTAATTCTTCCAAATTATTTTTCTACTAATCATGTGGTAAAAACTTTTTTTAAAATTTTAAATGATGAAATTTTACAAAAAAATTTAAAAAAGACCAAATTATTGGTAAGAATTAATATAACATAGAGCTGCTGATTTAATGGAATTCGTTTTACATGCTTCTTCTTTAATTCCTTTGGATAATACTGTTGATGATTATTATTATTATTATTATTATTATTATGGAATAATTGAAATGTCGGGTGATTATGAAGGTTTATTAAAAGAATTGATTACTCCTAATGCTAGAATGAATGTATTTAGATATTTATGGTATTTTATTATTGCAATTGTTAGCGCTTTGGCTTTTCTTTTGCAATGTATTTGGAACCGTTTGAAAGGATTAATATATAATAAATATTTAGATTATATATATATTTTTTAATAATCTTTTAACTATGGTGCAGATCACGAAAAGCCATCAACTTTTAACTATAAAATTTTTAAACTTTTATAATTTTTTTAAAATAAAATAAATTAAAAAAAAGTTTTTGTATATTTAATAGCTTTTTAATTAAACTATCAAATCCACAAAAAAAATCTTTAGTATCTTTTATTTTAAAAAGTTTATATTAATTTAAAGTTATATATAATTTAAAAATTTGGCGTTTATATATAAAAAAACATAACAAAATTTAAATTTATTAACAAAATTTAAAAATTTATTAATAAAATTTAAATTTATATTAAAATTTTCTGCATTTTTATTGGTCAACAATGTTACACTGCAGCTAAAAAATTGGCGCCTATATATAAAATTTGTTGGCTTTAGGTGATCTCCACCATATACTTATAAAATTGCTCTTTATAATGATTGTTATTTTTAAAATTGTTATTATTAACACTATTAAGATGCAGCATTAAAATTATTGCATCGATGCCATTAAAATCTCTTAAAGTTTCATATCAGGGAAATAGTGCAACTAGTGGAAGGTGAAAAGCTAAATCGATGCAAATAATGAAACGATCCATATCTGATATAACTTATATCATAATTTAATTTTTGTTTTTTTTTTTTTTTTTACAAATAAATATTTTTTCATCGATCATAGACATAATAATACATCATACCAAAAAGTATGCAGTAAAAAAAGAATTTTAAATTTCATCGTTTTGCCGCATTGAATATCGTTTTATGTAGTAGTACGTGATAGACTGCGTATTCTAAGTATTCTAAGTATTCTATTTATTCTATCTATATCTATTCTATCTATTCTAATCGCAACTATTCTAACAATTTCTAAATAATTTAGCAAAAACCATTTTTTTCGCCTATTGAAGACATGATAACAACCAGACGTCGTTCGCATAGATTACAGTGAAAGATTTTGTAATTTTAGAGACTGTGTACTTGCATACTGTCCTAAATTTCAGTAAAGAATATCCGATCAAGTATAGTGAGGTGAGGACGATGAAAGGCATTTTGATTGGTTATGATTAATTAGATTCATTGCATACTCTTTGAAATGAATTCTATCTCTCTCTCTAACCGACGAGAAAGAATTCAGCAATAGGATAATTTAAAGATGAGAAAATGAACTTCGTAACGTAGTATTCCAAGCTGATTAAGCTAGCGTTTATCCAGTTTAACCGATAGTCAACTAACGTGTACTGATTGTTTATTTGGTGATGCAAATCCAAAGAAATCATATCTGATATTGTACACAAGCATGTACGAACGTAAAATACTTAATGTTGATTTGGGATTCGTATATCTGTCTGACAAATGTATTACACATTCAACATTTCAATGAAATTAATTCTTCTCATACAGCATACAGTATAATTTTTTGAATATAAGATGTCAGATACAAAAGATAATAACCTATTAGGTGAAATTATTAAAATCACCAATACTTTTAATCAACTGAACTTCACCGATTGTCAAAAATCGGCTTATATAAATGATCCAGATGGAATATTCTGGCTTGGTTATTGTTACGAATATGGAATTGGTGTTAAAAAGGATGAAAATAAGGCATTCATTAATTATCAAAAATCTGCAGATATGAATAATCCTAACGGAATGTATCAAGTTGGTTCTCGTTATTATTTAGGAATTGGGATTGAAATAGATAGGCACAAAGCGTTTATGTATTATCTAAAATCTGCCGAGGTTGGTAATTCTATGGGAGTTCTGAAAACTGCTATTTGTTACTATTACGGAATTGGAGTGGAAAAGAGTAAAGACAAATGTTATGATTGGATTAACAAGTATTGAACTTTTCAAATTTTTCGTTAATGCAATTGAATTTTACATTTTAAAATTAGAAATTTTATAAAACTATTTAATTCTTTAGGGAGTAAGTATAATGATCAATTTTATTAATTATAAAAATCAATTTGTTTGCAATAATTTCTATTTAATAATGTGCTTAAAATCGGTTTATTCACATTAGTCCGTAAGTATAAAGAACATTTATTAACCTAAGTATTTAAAATAAGCTAGTTCATGAATATTTACTATTTAATTTTATTTTATTCTCGTTAATTTAGTCAGTAAGTACAAAGAATATTTATCAATTTATTCAAAATAAGATCAAATTCATGAATATTGATTTTTTTATTCGTATTTAATTTAGTGGGTAAATGTAAAGAACATTTATTAATCTAAGTGTTAACATAAGCCATTCAAGTTTATTGATATATACTATTTAATGATTTTAATTTAGTTTGTGAGTATAAAGAACATAAATAATCTATGTATTTAAATAAATTATTCAAGTTTATGAATATTTACTATTTTATTCGTGTTAATTTAGTCGGTAAATGTAAAGAATATTTATTAATCTAAGTAATTAAATAAGCATTCTAGTTTACGAATATATATTATTAATTTTATTTTATCGCATTAATTTAGTGGGTGAGTATAAAGAAAATTATTAATTAAAGTATTTGAAATAAACTACTGTATTAAAGTTTATGATATTTACTATTTATTTTATTTCAGTCTGTAAGTACAAAGAATATTCATAAGTTATTCAATTTTATATATATTTATTATTTCATTTCATTCACGATAATTAGTAAGTGAGTATAAAAACTTTTTATTATTAATCTAAATATTTACAAATAAGCTATTCAAGTTCATCAATATTAGCTATTTAATTTTACTTTATTTGCGTTAATTTAGGATGTGAGTATAAAGAGCATTTGTTAACTAAGTATTTATGATAAATAAGCCATTCAAATTCATGATATTTATTATTAATTTCTTTTATTTGTGTTAATTAGTCGGTGAGTATCGTATAAAAATTATTTATTAAAACAATAACGGTCTGATCTAGTTCGGTCTGGTTCATTTTGTCCAGTTCCGGCCTACTTATTAGTTTTAAGAGTTAATTAGACTGGTCTGGTCTTAGACTACGAACTGACCAATTTTTTCAGGTCCAGACTGATCTTAAGACTAAATGTGATCTATTGGTCTAAGACTTGACCATATAATATCTCAATTATTTGCATTTAATTTAAGAACGCATTAACTAATACGAT
Organism: Gigaspora rosea; assembly: GCA_003550325.1. Lineage (NCBI taxonomy): Eukaryota > Fungi > Glomeromycota > Glomeromycetes > Diversisporales > Gigasporaceae > Gigaspora > Gigaspora rosea. The sequence goes on from QKWP01001008.1 coordinate 130,206, forward strand.
ATAATACAATTAATAATATAAAGAAATACAAATTACGGAAAATGTGCATATTGTAATGAATATAACACGCATAAAGCATGGTGTGTCAAACATGTGATCCTGACACAACAATTCGAGAATGGACAAGTGGAAATAAGGATATCGATAATTGTATGAAAGAACTTCAGCTTAGGGCCAACAAACATAAAAATATGATTGAATGGATTCCGTTTTATAGACTAAATAATATTGAAAAAGTTGGCGAAGGAGGATTTGGCTCTGTATTTTCTGCAATTTGGTTAGATGGTATACGAAATATTGAAAGGATTAAAAATGTTGCTGATAGTGGCGGATATGTAAGATCGCGTGAACCATCTAGCACTGTTGCACTCAAGACCTTATCTGGTTCCAAGGAAAATCCTCGCGACTTTTTGAAAGAGGTAAATTTAATCATTGTACAGTTTATTTAACATATTGAGCTTATTGAACTAATCCATTTCTATAAATTTACAAAGTTTGAAAATCATGCGAAATGTAGATTATACGGTAGTGGCCTTAATATATATGGATTAACTCAAAACACGGCAACAAATGAATACTTGATGGTATTTCAATATACCGATAATGGAATCCTTCATAAGTTTTTAAGGATGAAATTTCGAGATCTTACCTGGCAAATTAAATTAAACCTACCGGTACTTGAAGATATTTCAGAAGATTTAATGGAAATTCATGGAGCAGGATATATTCATACAGACTTCCACAGTGGTAATATTTTACTAGATGAAGGCGTTAGTAAAAGTCTGCAATCTTACATCTCAGATCTAGGATTGTCTAAAAAGGTAGATGAAAATGATTCTGAAGGTGGTATTTATGGAGTCTTGCCTTATGTGGCTCCGGAAGTTTTATTAGGTCAAAAGTTTACAAAAAAGGCCGATATTTATGGCTTTGGAATCATTATGTCGGAAATATCAACTGCACAAAGACCTTTCAATGGTTATCAGTTTGATGATAAACTTGCAGTAAAGATTTGTATCGGATTGCGGCCTGAATTTTCTCCTGGGACTCCGGATTGCTATATTGAATTAGCTAAGCAATGCATGGATTCTGATCCACAAAATCGACCTGATGCTTTTACAATTTGGAGAAAATTTTGCGAATGGAATAAAAGCATGGAGGATTCAGATGATGCAAATAAAGTTAAAATGCAATTCCTGGAAGATGATGAAAAAATAAAAACATTGCCAATTATCTCACCAAAACATCCAGACTCTATGTACACTAGCAAAATAATAAATACTCAAAGAATATCAAATGCAATTAAAGGTATTTATTTCAAAAAATTACGTTATATATTAATTCAGTTAAAACTAATTATGTTATATAGCAACTTTACAAAGTAGACCTATCGATTCTATTGAAGTTCCTTTTGTAAGTAGCTTACAGTATTTATAATTAGATAAATTTATTATTGATTTTATATTGGTATTTAGACTATTGAGTCAATTGCTTTAAAGGTATAAATTTAATTCTCATTATTATTATTTATAATTGATTTAATTTTAATATTTCTCTAAATATCTACTTAAAAATTATGTAATTAAATTAAAGATATTTAATTTAAACATTATTATTTAAATTTTATTTTTTAATAAAGTTAAATCTTATGCTATTTTTGTATTTTTAACAATTTTAAAGTTTTATATAAAAATAATTTGACTATTTTGGCATAAAATCATTTATATAGGCTAGTCATTTTCAAAAGTTATTTAGCATTATGTAATTAAAAATTAACATATACCATTTTGAAATTAAGCTCCACTCTTTTTGTTATAAGACGTTTAATTTTAAATACTCTTTTTTAAGTGCAGATAAACCTTATGTAATTTATATAAACGAATATAAAATGCAAGAACCACAAGAAATCATTAAAATATTTTCTCATGATGCCTCTAGATTATGCATAAAAGGTTTTGCCGATCATTTGTTATTAATACTAGCAAACTGTTATTATTAAAACTTTAAATGAAAAATACTTTACCCTGAAATGTACTTGGTAAATTCAATGTCTAAGTACATTTTCGAATTCTACCGACCTTTAGAATTCGAAATCGTCTCTAACATCAAATAGCTGAGTCATACCTAAGAAAATACTTATGCAACTAAATTATAAAGTTCAGCCAAAAAAATATTTTCATAATAGCAGACAAATGTGGTGCTAGTGCACAAAGATTTATATATTCGGAAAAATACTATTTAAACTTCTGAACTTATCGTTATTTGCAAAGTTGTCAATATTATCATGTGACGACATTTATGCTAAATATTTACGTATTTATCATGTTTATATATCTGATATACTAGGCTAATGCGTAGCATTGTGTGTCCGGAGCACATGACGATCATCATATAACACAAGCGCGTAAGCATGCATATTTTTGTTGTACTAAATTACAAATTTGAACACGCGTGCGGACGGACAAAAAATTTCCAACTTACATTTCTGATGCATTAAAAAGGTAACTATTTTGGGGGTCGTTTAAAGCGTTGTGCAATCACGTGATATAAGGCCAATCAAATTGTTTGTTTTGATCGACACGGATCAGCCCGACGAAGAAAAAAAGAAGAAAAAAGCGAGAAAACGAAGAATACAAGAAAACTAATGCCTAAACCTATATTGATGCACTAATAAAAAATGTCGGGAAGGTGATTTTACCTATAAAATATGCCCTAACCCAAACCCCGAACTAACCCTTACCCTAACTTTAACTAAATAGTCAAAAACATATGATGCACAACGCTTTAAACGTTCCCCTATTTTGAGACAAAATGCATCAAAAACGTAATTTTTATATCACCTTGCATAAACACTAATAGTCCGTCGCTACGCTCCGGACAATAATTTGTATTTTTTGAATATATATCAACAGTATAGTGTTCCAAACGATTTAGCCAGCCGTTTAGTTTCTTAGTTGCCTGACAGTTTTATTAGCCGGCTAATCATAATAATCAATTTTTTTACCAAGTTTGTCATAAAACTATATATCAAGAAAATAGCTTTAAACAATTTATTAATTATTTACTCTTTTAATATGTAATTTCTAATTGACAATTTAGAGTGTTGTTAACCCTAAATTTAACAAATTTAAAGATTAAGAAACTTTTTAAATAAATGAGAAAATTTATATCGATATAACTTTAAATCACTAATCTTTAGTTAAGCGGCTAAGTCAATAAATATTTAATTGCTTGAATTACTAGTACTATATTAACAAAAATGAAGGCTTAATATTCAGGTCTAAATGATATGTAGTTTACGGATTAATTATTTGGTGGTTCAAAGCCAAAGAAATCATAATCTGAAATGTACATGTGTAACTATTAGATATGTAATATATAGTTATTGGATGCGAAGCATCCAATAACTCCAGTTATTTGACAGTCCGATCATAGTAATCTGACGGATAATAATTACTTATTGTTCCACATCATTTCTGAATTGACATGTATGCAGATCATGTAATACATTACTGATAATAATTCCACATCATTTCTGAATTGACATGTGTTCTTTCTCGATTTTCATCTTGTATGCAGATCATGTAATAAATTACTGATAGTTCCACATCGTTTCTGAATTTAATTCTGAATGAACATGCGTTCTTTCTCGATTTTCATTGATTGTGAAATGCACAGCAATGTAATAAATTACTGATAATAATTACTTATTTAATAATTACATTGATTTTTTTTTCATTAATATATATAAAGATTATTCTTTTATTGTTTCGTCATTATTTTTTTGTATTGGCGTAACAGAAGAACTTCTCATGCCTAAACAAAATAGGAATAACTTAGGGATGCAAGTTTTTTATGTCGAAAAAGATAAATTTATGTTTGTTTAAAAAAAATTTAGTAATTATCTTCTAGACATGACACCCGACCAGATTCCTGCCGTTGCCGAAAAACAAATGTGGATGTGTTCTACGCAGGGAATGCAAAAATTATTAATTACATTGTTAAATATATATGAATATTAGAACTATTCTTTTAATGTATGAAAAGTTAGCATTTAATATTTAGACGAGCATATAGTGATTCATTTTTATTCGTTTTTATTTATTTATTTATTTATTTTTCTAATTTTTTTTTACTTTATTATTATAGAGTTACTTTATTTGATTTATGCATTAATACTGTATATATAAATCAAACAATCATATATATTACTGTATTAGTTTTAGAAATTATCGTTATAGTATATTTATAAGTATAGTATTTTATACCCTTTACCATACTATTTTGGTCATCCATATTATTATTCGATTATTATCGTTTGAAATCGTCGATTATAATCGATTATAACTGGTTTCAAATTTATTATAAATACATGACAATTTTATAAGTTTGAAAAGAAATAATTTAAAATTTTTTAAAAAAATATTAATCTGAAATTATTAAATTATTAAGTGAAAATTAACGGAAAACAAATATGAAATTCAATCTTTTCCTGCTCTTATTGACTATCTTTGCTGTTGCTATTGCCTTGGCAAGCCCGCTTACTAATGATATGGATGTGATGAGACGTAAGTAATTTATTACTAGTTTTTTTCAATTTTCAATTTATTATTATTATTTTTTAAAAAAAATTAATTCACTAAATTATTGTTTAAAATATTAGGGTAAACATTACATTCTGTTCTTAATATCATGTCTAAATTTCTTTTTTCAAATTTTAATTTATTTGTTATTTGTCTATTCATTTATTTATCTAAAAGAGTAAGTATTTTATTTTGTTATCCAATACTGTGTCTTTTGAGAATTTTTAATTAATTTTTCATTATCCATATTATTATTTAAAATCAGATATACTATGTAAGTCTTTTATTCTATTATCCAATATCATTATCATTTGAAAAAATTTTTAATTTAGTATTTTATTTATATACGTGCTGTAATTATCTAAAATTATGAATAGTTGGTAAGTTATTTATTTTATTATCCAATATCATTATCATTTGAAAAATATTCAATGCTAATTTTTTATTTATTTCACATAATTCTCCAAAATAATGAATAGCACGTAAGTATTTTATTTTGTTATTCAATACTTTATCTTTTGGAAATTTTAATTAATCTTTTATTTATCCATAAAATTATTTAAAATCATTAATAGTCTGTAGGTCTTTTATTCTATTATCCAATATCATTATCATTTGAAAAAATTTTTAATTTAGTATTTTTTTTATATATGTGCTATAATTATCTAAAATTATGATTAGTTGGTAAGTCCTTTATTCTATAATCCGATGCTGTAATCTTTTAAAATATTTTTAATTTAAATCTTATATTATTCATGTAATTATTTAAATAATAAATAGTCCATAAGTATTTAATTTTATTATCTAATATTATCATTTGAAAAATTTTTTAATTTAATCTTTATTTATAAACATAATTATCTAAATTATGAATAGTTGGTAAGTCTTTTATTCTATTATCCAATATCACTATTATTTGAAAAATTTTCAATATTAATTTTTCATTTAATCTACATAATTATTCAAAATAATGAATAGGCCAAGCAAGTAAGCATTTTTCTTTTGTTATCAATTCAAAAAATTTTTAATTTAATCTTCTTTTGTTCACCTAATTATTTAAATAATGAATAGCGAGTAAGTATTTTATTTTGTTATCCAATATCACTATTATTTGAAAAAATTTTCAATATTAATTTTTCATTTAATCTACATAATTATTCAAAATAATGAATAGTCCGTAAGCATTTTTTTTTTTGTTATCAATTCAAAAAATTTTTAATTTAATCTTCTTTTGTTCACCTAATTATTTAAATAATGAATAGCTGGTAAGTATTTTATTTTGTTATCCAATACTGTTATCTTTTGAGAATTTTTAATTTAAGCTTTTATTTATACATAATTCTCTAAATTATGAATAGGTGGTAAGTTCTTTATTCTATTATCATTAATTGAAAAATTTTTACTCATCTAATGATTATTCAAAATAATGAATAGCCAGTAAGTATTTTTTTTTTTTTATTATACAATTCTATTATCTTTTGAAAAAATTTTTATTAATTTAATCTTTTATTTATCTATATAATTATTTTAAATCATAAATAGGCAGTAAGTCTTTCATTCTATTATCTAATATTATTATTATTTGAAATTTTTTTATATAATTCTCTAAATTATGAATAGGTGGTAAGTTCTTTATTCTATTATCCAATATTATTATTAATTGAAAATTTTTTACTCATCTAATCTATATATGTAATTATCCAAAATAATAAATAGCCTGTAAGTGTTTTTTTTTATTATACAATACTATTATCTTTTGAAAAAATTTTTAATTTAATCTTTTGTTCACACAATTATTTAAATAATGAATAGAACGTAAGTATTTTATTTTGGTATCCAACTGTTATCTTTTGAAAATTTTTAATTTTAAGCCTTTGTTTATATATATAATTATCTAAAATTATGAATAGGTGGTAAGTTCTTTATTCTATTATTCAATATCATTATTATTTGAAGAATTTTAATTTATTCTTTTTTATATATATATAATTATCTAAAATTATAAATAGTTGGTAAGTCTTTATTCTATTATCCAATATCATTATTATTTTGAAAAATTTTTAATATTAATTTTTCATTTAATCTACATAATTATTCAAAATAATGAATAGCTCGTAAGTATTTTTTTCTTCTATACAATACTATTATTTTCTTTTAAAAAATTTTTAATTTAATCTTCTTTTGTTCACATAATTATTCAAATAATGAATAGCGCGTAAGTATTTTATTTTGTTATCCAATACTGTTATCTTTTGAGAATTTTTAATTTAAGCTCTTATTTATTTATAAATTTCTAAAATTATGAATAGTTGGTAAGTTCTTTATTCTATTATCCAATATTATTATTAATTGAAAAATTTTTACTCATCTAATCTATATATGTAATTATCCAAAATAATGAATAGCGAGTAAGTTTTTTTTTTTTTTATTATACAATGCTACTATCTTTTGAAAAAATTTTTAATTTAATCTTTTGTTCACATAATTATTTAAATAATGAATAGATCGTAAGTATTTTATTTTGGTATCCAACTGTTATCTTTTGAAAATTTTTAATTTTAAGCCTTTGTTTACATAATTATTCAAATAATGAATAGCACGTAAGTATTTTATTTTGTTATTCAATACTGTTATCTTTTAAAAATTTTTAATTTAATTTAATTTAATCTTTTATTATATATGTACTATAATTTACCTAAATTATGAATAGTTGGTAAGTTTTTTATTCTATTATCCAATATTATTATTATTTGAAAAATTTTCAATATTAATCTTTCATTTAATCTATATAATTTTTCAAAATAATAAATAGCGAGTAAGAATTTTTTTACTGTTATACAATACTATTATCTTTTGAAAAATTTTTAATTTAAACTTTTGTTCACTAATTATTTAAATAATGAATAGAGTGTAAGTATTTTATTTTGTTATCCAACTGTTATCTTTTGAAAATTTTTAATTAAAGCCTTTGTTTATATATACAATTATCTAAAATTATGATTAGTTGGTAAGTTCTTTATTCTATTATCCAATATCATTATTATTTGAAAAATTCTAATTTAATCTTTTATATATAATTATCTAAAATTACAAATAGTTGGTAAGTCTTTATTCTATTATCCAATATCATTATTATTTGAAAAATTTTTAATATTAATTTTTCATTTAATCTACATAATTATTCAAAATAATAAATAGCCTGTAAGTGTTTTTTTTTTTTTTATTATACAATACTATTATTTTTTGAAAAAATTTTTAATTTAATCTTCTTTGTTCACATAATTATTCAAATAATAAATAGAAAGTAAGTATTTTTTTTTCTTCTATACAATACTATTATTTTCTTTTGAAAAATTTTTAATTTAATCTTCTTTTGTTCATATAATTATTCAAATAATGAATAGCGTGTAAGTATTTTATTTTGTTATCCAATACTGTTATCTTTTGAAAATTTTTAATTTAAGCTCTTATTTATTTATGGTAAGTTCTTTATTCTATTATCCAATATTATTATTAATAGAAAAATTTTTACTCATCTAATCTATATATGTAATTATCCAAAATAATGAATAGCGGGTAAGTTTTTTTTTCTATTATACATTACTATTATTTTTTTAATTTAATATTTTGTTCACATAATTATTTAAATAATGAATAGCTTGTAAGTATTTTATTTTGTTATCCAATACTATTATCTTTTAAAATATTTTTAATTTAAATCTTATATAATTTATGTAATTATTTAAATAATAAATAGTACCTAATCCGGCAGCCAGTTTGGTAGACCTTGTCCCTGAGGTCAATGTCCGTTTCTTCCGTAAGTATTTAATTTTATTATCTAATATTATCATTTGAAAATTTTTTTAATTGAATCTTTATTTATAAACATAATTATCTAAATTATAAATAGGTGGTAAGTCTTTTATTCTAGTATTCAGTATTATTATCATTTGAAAAATAATCAATGCCAATTTTTTTTATTTATTTAATATACAGTAATTAGCTAAAACAATGAATAGCGAGTAAGTGCTTTATTTTGTTATCCAATATTATTCTTTTGAGAATTTTAATTTAATCTTTTATATATCCATATAATTATTTAAAATAATTTTATTATTATTTCAAATTAAAAAAATTTTTAATTTAATATTTTATTTATATATGTTGTAAAGAGCCCAGGTGTCCATAATTCATAATTTTCTTTTTTTCTTTATTATTATTATTATTATTATTTCTATTCTCAATATTACTATAATTATATTGTTAGTTTATTTTCCAAATATAGAAATTTTATATCTTGGCTCAAATTTGAACCTTGGTTCAAATTTGTACCCAACCAACCCAGGTTCGAATTTGTATCATATGTCTAAGCAGGTATGAATTCATACCATATTAATTATCTTCTTATAAATTTATATAGGAAGAAATTAAAAGATAGTATAATAGTATAAATTAGTAAAACGCAATATTTTATATACCTGATATGGAGTAAAGGTCAAAAAAGTATTTAAGACCTATCTTTTTGTCTTAATAAAAATTAACTTAGTTATGTTCTTAATTTGAAAAGATAATAGTAGAAGTTGGTTCTCTGTTAATTATACTCTTTATCATAAATCATTCAAAATAAATCAGTTATATTCTTGTTTTGGTGATATTTTAAGAAATTAATATTTGTTTTTCAGAGAAGTAAAAGAGAAAAAGATATATTTGATTAGTAATCAGACACCTTTTAAATACAAAAATTAAATTCTAATCAATTTCATCATTACCATTATTTTACGCTTATGTCAATAAATCGATTTGCTACCATGTGACCCTGAAACAAGAAATATATCAAAAAACAAGAGTAAGTTCAAACAATTAGTATTAAAAATTGAACTTTAATAATTTGACAAGGAATTTAGTTTTGCTTTTGTTTGAGCATGTAAATATGATAACAAAGATTTTTATTTATTTATTTTATTTTATTTTTTTTTTTAACTCTTTGACAGTCTTGTCGGTACCTTTATTAGATATTAGATTATAATATAACTAAACTATGTTAATTACTTATTATCAATACTCTATCTATAGCAGGTCCGGCATCACCCGAATACTTCGAGAGCACCTTGGTGCGACCTATCGCACTGCTTCACTAATAAGACAGACAATTTTGTCAGCCCCGCCAAAGAGCGACATAGGATTTCTCTTCAAATCCCTCTCACCTAGCGTCAATGGTGAGGATAACCAAACCATACAAGAAGAACGATAAAGCTAAAAAAATAAAAGGGTAATGAAACAAAAAGGGTGAGATACTACAAATCCTAAACGATATACCAAAAAACAAAAACAAAATAAAATGACTACAAGATGAAAGAAACGAAGAAAAATTCTATCACTAATGTCGGAAAGCTAACAAAATGAGAAAAAACAATGAAGAAAAAGAAAAAAAAGAAACACAAAAGAAAACAGAAATAGAACTAAACCTAAATCTGAAATCAACGATAAAAATTATATAATACTGCGCAAGGAAACGCCTCGCCAAAGTATTATATGTACATAAAAAAGAAAACTAAAAGAACATTCTGGAATTTAATTTCTGCAAATCTGCCTACTCCATTGCGTCACATCTTATTACGCGTCCATTCCTGTTTATCCACCTGCATGCCTTCTTCCCGATTAGGATAGGAACAACAATGCCGATCTTTTGGAGGAGGTATGCCGAATTTCTCACTTTTCGTCAAAAATTCCAGCAAAACTGACTTCCAGCGAAAATATGATAGTGGGTATATGGTTGAATAAGTCCTTGTAACCAAAAACCTTAAAGAGAGTAGTGAAAAACTCATTTTTCTTAGTTCACCGCCTAGCCAAGCTATAATCCCTTCGTTGACGAAAGTTTTCTTTTTTAACTTCCACCAGAATTTCTTGTACCAAGGGCACCCACTGCCAGTTATCTTGCACAACTGACACTTCTGGCTTGCGTGCTGAATATATAAAAAAGTCTCCGACGACATAAGGAAGGTTGATCTTTATAAAAACTAGTATTACTAGCTGCTTCATCTTTTACTAATGAAAAATTTTTTGTTTTTCTTTTGTTCAGAAATTTGTACAAGTGATCGATGGGAAGAGTTCCTGATTTATTTTATTTTTATTTATTTATTATAATTCATTTATTATTTTATTTCTTTGATTCACTATTAATTTGTTACAGAATTAACATTAGCAAGAATATGATTACATCACCTATACTCATCAAACTTTCTGAAGATTTTAATTACATGTCTTGATTATTATTGGTCAAATTTTATATTACCAAAGAAAAGATTATATTTGGTCTGAAATTTGAAAATCAACTTAATTTAACCTTTAATATTTCATCAAGTAACAATGATTAAAAAAATAAACTGCAAATCTAAAAGAGATGCTTTAAATTTAATATTTTTACAGTTTATATGTTTAATACCACTTAAATTAAAAGATAAGATGTTATTTGAAATTATATGAATTTTTTTATTAAGTAACGTAAACCATATAAATTGCATCAAAATTATCGATACCATTTTTCAATAAATATTGAAAGTAACGCATGTGTGAGTTATATGGAGAATGTTAGCATGTATTATTACTTATTATTAATAAATGTTACCACCAAATTTTTTTTACATAATAAGTAAATAATAAGTAAAACTATAGTCAGTGTTTAAAATTCAAATTTGATTTTATATTCTCAAAAAGAACATTTTTAATTTTTTAATGTTCTTAGTAAAATTTTAATGTTCTTTATATAGGAAAATTAAAATTTTTAATATTAAAAGAATATATTGAATGTTCTCAAATAGAAAACATATTTTAATAATTTATGCTCCCAAAAATTGTATAATGTTCTCTGAGAACACTGAGAACATTGAATTTTACATACTGGGGATAGTACTTCATAATAAATTTAAATGATGTCTTATATGACAAATATATATAAAAATAATGTAAAAACAAATAAAAATTACTATAAAACACTTCATGTTTTTTTAAAAAAAAAAAGAATTCTGCATGTAAAATTTTTGTATAAACCATTTCTAACTTTAAAATTCTATTCTAATGTTCGATTATAAGCAACATGATATGCCCTATTTTTGATTAGACATATAGTAATAATAAGTATGTAGTATATATCTTTATTACTATCATTCAAGCTTGATTGAATTGTCTTCTGGATTTTTTTCTAATTTACAACTTTTACATTCGTACTAACATCAGCAAATTTATAATAGCGTAATCTTACGTAAGATCTTACGAACCATAATATAAGCAAAATATTATGTAATATATTTCGAAATATTTCGAAATATCAAATTTTCGAAAGTAATTTTGAAATATTTCGAAATAGGTTACGAAATATTTTGATCCAGTAGATCTGTAACCTGGATCGCGTGTTAAACTGATTTTTCGAAATAGTTTGAAATAGTTTGATGATATTCAAATTCTGTACTACAAGATCAGATTAGATCTTTTGTTTATAACTAGATCTTCTATTTTGTTTTTTTCGCTTTTTTGTTTTTATTTCGTTTCGTTCGTTTCATTTTTTGTTTCTGTTTCATTTTTTTGTTTTCATTTTTCTATTTTTTTTATTTTTTAATTTTTTTAATTTTATTTTTTATTTCAGCACTTTTGCAAGAAGACATACAACTTTTCGAAACCTTGCGCATGTTTACTCAGACTTCCGACACTTTCAAGAATACCAAGAACGCTTCTTTAGAGAAATGATTTAGTTAGGTGCAAGTTTTTGCAAGTTTTTGCAAGGTTTTGCAAGTTTGTACAAGATTTCGCAAGGTTTCGTGTCATTTATTTTTTCGTTTCGTGTTTTTTGTTTTTGTTTTTTTTTGTTTTATTTTAAAATTTTTTTATTAATTTATTTTATTTCGGCACTTTGCGAGAACAGAACCCTTACTTCCGCAAAAAAAACAACCCAGACTTTTTTGGCACTTTGCGACTTTTTTGGCATTTTGCAAGAACATTAACACGGCTTTCACAATTTTAGAATTTGCAAGAACGCGAACTCTTACGAAGATTTGGGCTTCATTTATTTTTTTTTATTAGTTTGCTTACACTTTTGGTTTTTTTGGTTTTTTTTTTTACTTATTTTTTTAATTTTTATTTTAGTTTATTTATTCCTAACTCCTTCGAACCTTTGCAACTTTCCTCGGCAATTTGCAAGAACACCACACTTCTAAGAAATGTTTTTTATTTTGAAGTTTTTAGAAAAAGAGTGCGAAACGAAGTTTATAGCCAAAACAAAAGAAGTAGTCAAAGCGAAGACAATAGAAAACAAAGAAGCGAAGATAATAGATAACTGTAGGTGAATGAAAATAAGTGTGTAGGGCTAGTTTTTTGTATATAGTGATAGAATTAAACGCGAAGAAGTGCGAAGGTAGTTCAAATAATATGTAATAATGTAAAAACAATACTGTAAAAAATGTATAATAATTAAAATATAATATATAATATAATATGTATAATATATAATAATAATAAATAAAAAAATAATAATAAATAAAAAAATGTAAAATTTTATAGTAAATTGAGAAACCTTGCGAAATAAAGCAAAAACCTGTAAAAAAGCATGATTATGTGAATATGTATATCGTTTGTTTATTTTTTAAAAAATTTTAAAATTTTGCGAAAATTTGCCAAATATTGCGAAACAATGCGAAAATATCCAAAATATTGCGAAACAATGCGAAAATATCAAAATATTACCTCCTGCACGCATTAGTTTATTGATATACACATTGTTGCGATTTATTTCGAATTATTGTGATGTAATATTGCGTAATTTTTTATATATATATTTCGTAATATTCCATAATTGAAAATTGCGAAAGATTTCGCGTCGATTTGTAATTCTTGCGCAAGTTTTCAGGCCGTAATAACTTACGTAAGATTACATTTATATAATTCGCTAATGAATCTTGTAAAAAAATATATATAATGCTTTGTGTTATTACAAATTTATCCCTTTTGACATCAATTTTGGACAAAAGGTCATTTAATTTCATACAAAAAAACATTTAAATTTGTATTTAAATTTGTACAAAAGGATATTCAATTCTGTACAAAAGAACAATTCATATAAATTTGATCAAATTGTGATATCTCACAATCTAGTAATCCAATTTTGACAATTTGGTATAATTTGAACCATCTTAATGAGATGATTCGAATGGTATTTAAATAATTCAAACTAGACCACTAGATTACGAGGTATTACAGTTTGATCAAACTTATATGAATTGTTCATTTGCACAGGATTGAATGTCCTTGTGTACAAATTTAAATACTTGTATGAAATTAAATGGCCTTTTGTTTGAAATTGATGTCAAAAGAGGTATATATATGAATTTGAATAGTAAATAGCTGCTATTTGTTAACATATTTTACACAAACTTTTGATACATTCACTATAGAAATTATTGTAGTTTGTATATAGATTTTTGAAGAAACCTTCTACTAATATAATCACGGACAAGAGAGTAAAGTCAATACTCATTGATTAAAATAAAAAAAATAATAACTTCCCTTGAAGTAGCTAGTGAGATCTGTATATAATTATAAGAAAGGAAATAATTGGTAAAACCAAATTAGGAATTTTATTATTTGAGTCATCGGCTAACGTAATCGACATTATGAAGTTAATCAAATCTCTGATCTATATTGATAACACCTCTAATTTATTTTGACTCAGTCAAATATTACATACAAGCATTAGTAATTAAATTCTTCAGCTCTTAAGTATTTTATAAATTTACAAGGCTGTCTGTGCAATTTTATAACAAATTAAAAAAAAAGGATAATAAATTATATTATTACAGTATTATACACATTTGCTTCTATTTCATGCTTATATTATTTTTTCATTTTATTGTTTTCACCATAGTTTGTAGTTTACTTGTCTTTGGAATCTCCATATGGATTATATATCAATTGTTTCTAGGATTTTTAGGTATTATTATTATTATTATTATTATTATTATTGATCAAAATTTCAAAAAAATAAAAGGAAGACTAACTTAAAATCACAATTTTACTAGGAAAATACAAAAATTGCCAGCTATTATAGAGCCTCTTGGCGGTAATACCAAAAAATATGTTATGGAACTGGCAGATATTGTTCAAGCAAAACATAGTTCAGATAATAATTTTGATAGTAATGATGATGATAATCCAATCTATTATGGGAACTCTCTTCTCATAATCGAACAGAATGAAATAGGACTAGCTCAACAGAATATTTAAAAAATCCTGTACTGACTTGTATGTATATTAATTAGTTCAATTTATACAATTAACGAGGTCTTTAATATTGCATAATAATATTTTGTTTAACAAATATTCATTCATTTCAAGGCTATAATCCTTTTCCAAGTAGTGGTCAATCTAGATCAGGTTCACTTTTTTATATTGTTAATATACCAGGTATTCGAGCTTAACAAACAATTTGTAATATTATATATAGGCTTCAAAGAATGTACATACAAAGAAATGTACCTTCTTTAGGAAGGGTCTATTCTGTGGTTGTGAGAAAAAATATACATTTGAATCTACTGAGATTCTTGGTGTTTTTGTTTTGTAATTAGCATATCAGGTTTGATTTTAATAAATATTAAATGCATAAAATGCTAATTGCGTAGAGATAGGTTTCATGCATATGCATGATTCTAATTACAGAAGGGCATAAAATGAAAATAATTACTAATACATGTAGGCCGATTTGAGTAATTTATAAGTAGAGCTTATTTTTTCAAAACTTTAAGGTTAAATAACGTTTGATCTACTGGTCTATTTTAAATGATTTTACTGCCAAAAGGTTTGTCTCTTTGAGACGATTCCAACAAGCCCAAAATCATTAAAATCCAATTACAGGATCAAGAGAAAATGTGCTGTCAAATAAAATGACGCTTTATAGGGTGGGACCATTGGTTGGACATATGTCCAACCAATGTCTCCACCCTACAGTGCGTCATCTTATTTGACAGCACATTTTCTCTTGATTCTGTGATTGGATTTTAATGATTTTGGGCTTGTTGGAATCGTCTCAAAGAGACAAACATTTTGGCAGTAAAATCATTTAAAATGGACCAGTAGATCAAACGTTATTTAACCTTAAAGTTTTGAAAAAAATAAGCTCACTTATAAATTACTCAAATCGGCACATCCAATATTTGAAATTTATTATAAATAAGGGCCCAAATCTTATTAAGCTCAATCTAAACACTATAGTAATTGTCTTTTATGATTAAATAGACATTTAAAAAATATTTGTTATTAGAGATAGGCACTTTTGCATGATTGCATGATTGCATGCATTTGTATGAATATAGCATGCTGCATGAAGTTTTTTAAAATGCTGCATTTTGCCCATAAAAAAATTTTATTTGACAAATAATATATAAGGTGCACTTAAGATAAGAACTAATCTGAGACTAGTGCTCCTAGGTCTGGTCCAAGCTGGTCTGAAGTCTGCAAACTAGTTTGAGCCTAAATATATTTATATGTATTTTTTGGTGCTAAACAAGTTTATTTAGTGCATAAAGTTAGAATTAATTAGTAAAATTTTATGAATCATAAGATTTTATAGAATTTTATTAATAAAATTCTATAAACTCTCATAATTCACAAAATTTTACTAATTAAATCTAACTTAATGCACTAAATAAACTTGTTCAGCACCTAAAAATACATTAAATCAGCAGAATTGTTTTTATTTTACATTTAGGCCAAAATATAAAATTACATCCTGCGTATTATTTTGCAAAAATATAGTAGATAAAATTTTTGTATAAATGCATGTTGCATTAATGCTTGCATGCTGCATGAATGCTGCAATTGTATAAAATTTTTTAAAATGCTACATTTTGCCCATCTCTACTTGTTATATTAAATTGGCATACAAATTTATTATAATATTTACTATGTGCTTTAAATTAGAGATGTTATCTTGTTTGAATTAGTTAGTTTGTGCTCGAAAACTTATTAAGTACTGTTTTTCAAAGCATATACAATAAACTGGGTTTCAAATTCTGTTTATACAAATTTATTAATAATTATACTTGCTAAATATGTTAATCTGAAGCATGTTATTACTATCGCAGTACTATCACTATTTATTATATACATGAACTGTCGCTATTTATTAAGTACATAAAAAAATACTATAATATTTATTTCATTGCAGTTATTATTTATTTAATTTATTGACCTTCCACTCGATCAATAATACCTGATTCAAACTAAGTTTTTAAGCAAAGACTTGCGTGAACATTTTTTTCGAATAATTGATTGCGTAATGGGCTAATCGTATTCTTTGTTTTAGAAAATATTTCTTTGCTAGGGATGCTTTGTGGCTTGTACAACAAATAGTCCTGTGCCATTTGAGCAAGCCCAAAATAATGTGAATCAGCAGATCGTGTTTTCCAAAAATCCAGTGGGTTACAATTATCTTCAATAGCAGTAAAATATTCTTCAAGAACACTATGAGTATTGTTTGTGACCTTTCAGTGCATTCTACCTTTCTGAATAATTATATTTAATATTCAATTTAATTGTAGAAAGACCTGCATCTATTGAATAAGAATTCTGACTACAAGCTCATCTCAAAAGGGATTCCTCTTTAATCGCTTTGGAGGATGGTTTGATATTTTTTTAAGTATTGAATTCAAATTCGATTTGAGATGTTGAACTTACAGAGGAGGTAAATTTCATTGTATTATCAAATTGTTTTGGTATAGGTTTTTTATTCATTGCACTAGGTTCAAATTGTTCAGGTGTAGTTTTTCATTTATTGTACAAGGTTCAAATAAAATAAATAAATAAAAAATAAATAGCATATTTATAAAAAAAAAATAATAATTCAATTTTCTCCATTATTACGCATAGCAATTAACTATATTATCATATCACACTATAATAATAAGCTTTTAATTAAAAAGTTAAAAAAAAAGAGTCAATTACAAATCAAGAAACTTTTGCTAATAAATTGATTTCAGACTCAAGTTAAGCTTGATGAGTTTTAAATATAATAATTAAAATCAGATAACTACAAAAACTTGAGTTTAACTAGTTCTGGTTACAAACAGGGCCTAACTGAGTTTGGACAAACAGATAATATCTCTACTTTAAATATTCTATAGAAGTCAGGCAAGTTGGATCATAAAAAATCAATTTTACTATATGAATGTACCTATTTTTGTGCTTGTTAGCTAAAATAGTAAATGGGCATAGACTATCTTCATTCATGGAACAAACAACAAGTAACTTGCTTAGTTTATTAGTTTAATCTTGTAAGGTGAAGAATATTCAACAGAATAGATGTCCAAGGCTGAACAACCATTTTCTCTATTAGTAAAGTCTTGCCAATCTGTAATTTTGTATCTGACATTATGTTAGATTTTAGTTATATTAAGAGACAATATTAAAGTGCAAAGAATAAATGGATTTATGAATCAAATGAATCAATGGTATGCTTTTATTGCACTTTTGAATTTATATTCAATTTACTAATTATTATTATTATTATAGTTCTTACACGCTTAATAATTAATTATAATTAACTATATACTATATTTGAGTTATATTCAAGTCATTGAATCACGGAATTAAATTATGGATCTTTAAATGCAGAATCATTATAGCTTTTATTTGTAATAATTTTCAAATATCAGTAATTATTTTGGGCCATTATTTTTGATTTTGGGCCTCTATTTGTAATTTTCCCAAAATTACTATATATATAATTAGGCCAGAGAGTGTATTGTCAGGCAGAATTAAAGAATATGGATACAAATGTCTCAAAAAATTCCAAAAAGAAAATGAATGAATATAAAAGAAAAGCAGTAAAATTTGAGAAAGTATCCGATATTTTCCGAAGAGAAAATATAAATTCCAAAAATTATATCATGCGATATTATGCATATTTTATATAACGTGCACATTTTTGCATATTCATGCGCATGTTATTATAAAATATGCATTTTTCCCATCACTATAATTGCAATAATAACATTAATGGTTGTTTTGTTATCTTTATACACTATGTATAAATAAATGGTGCAAAAAAGGTTTACTAATATCAAACATTATATGTATAATTTAGACTGCAATACCATAATAAAATTTACAGACCTTACAGAAACTGGCTTCAGAGGTTTAAAGTTTTTAAACATGAGTGTAAAAGAATAAATTTTTAGTTTATAATATGTAAAATTTCTATTTTTTTATTCATCAATCCACCTTTGAGTAATTACATTGTTCAAAGTTGAATATAATTAACAATAATAAAAACCTCTGGCTAACATGCTACTTAGACAGGATGAATTGAATGATTATCTAAAATTATTATAATTATTTTATCTTAACTATGAGTAATAAATTTTATAAACTATCAGCTATTATATGACAAAAATTAATAGCATTTACATTAATATTTTTTTTTTAAATAAAAATAATAAAAATTTGTGTAAGACAATTTTGACTTGTGAAATTGTTAGATTAACTATACTCTCAATTGTATAATTAATCATTCTAAAAAATATGTTTACATACTAAAATTAGCTCTTGTGAGGTCCAGAAATCGTAATTTGAAAATTGCTGCGCTACTCACGTTATCCTAATTATGACGATCCCTTACTTAAAATAGAGTTGCTAGTGATATATCTAGAGGTCTGACTTGATGAATAATACATATGGGCAGATTTGATTCATATGATGATGGGTTGTTATATTGTATATTAGTAATGTACAATATAACAACCCATCATCATGTGAATCAAATCCGCCCATATGATTCACTGAATATTCATTGAATATTCAATATTCGGATATATAATTTTTCACTGAATGAATATTCGAATATTTAAAATTTCACTGAATATATTCATTGAATATTCATTGAATATATATATATATATATATAATTTTATAATTTTATTTTATTTTTTGGCTAATTTAAGTGAGATAGTTATATAATTTTTTAAAATTGAAATATATTTAATATTTAATGAATATTCAGTGAATATTCGAATATCGTTCAAAGTTTTTAAACAAATATTCGAATAATAAAATATTGAACAAATGAATATTTGAATATTTATTTTTGACCAAGTCAGACCTCTAGATATATCGAATATATCGAAGAAATCAAATAAATCCAAGATAATGAGTATAACGAAGATAATCAATAAGGCCCTTAAAATCAATTTAATAGTTATATCCGATTAATATAATACCAGTACACAAAGAAATTGATAACTTTACGTGTGTCATTATTCAAAAGTATACCAGACATAGTGAAATTTTGGCTACATTATTTACATGATAAAGAAATTTACATAATTTTACAATCCTAGTTTGTCCAAAATTTTTTGCTTGAAATTATAATAAATTTGCTGAAATTAAAATTTAATTTTTTTTGAAGTTATATTTAATTTTGCCCAGAATTAGGTGAACTTCCCATTTTAATTGTTCGGTTGGATAATACAAAATTTAATAACTCCTATCTTTTTATATGTGTAAATTTTAGTTCATTCTCCGATGGCAACTAGAGGTCATCAGAAAATAAACTGGGCTCAAAAAATAATATTTATTATATATTACATAACTATATAGAATGAATATAGCACAAAATCTGCATCAATTTCTTAGTTGGCAATTGATGAATTTTTTTTAGGTGTCTTTGTCCGCCAAAAAATTGCTTTTATTATAAGTATTTAAGTTTTTTTTTAATTTCATATCTATTATATTTTTTTCATAATACTATAATGCCGAATCAAATTCTATCAAAATTAGTATCGATCTTTAATTTTGTTTAAATTTATATCAATATTATAATTTTGCCTAAAATTATATTTTAAATTTGCCTGAATTTATATTTTAGCTTTCTCCAGAATTATATTTGATTTTCACCCTTACTCATCATTTGGGCTGCCGTCAATAGAAATAAGGCAGATTGACATTTTAAAAAAAATTAATACCTTAACTTCATAGCGCATATCTCTATGGATTTTGAGGCTATCTTGATGATTTAATATTCAAAAGAAAGCTTAGATCATAGGCTTTCTTTTGAATATTAAATTATCAAGATGGCCTCAATATTCATAGAGATATGCGCTGTGAAAGTTAAGGTATTAATTTTTTTTAAAATGTCAATCTGCCTTATTTCTATTGACGGCAGCCCATTTGTGTAACTTTGATTTTAATCTTATCATTATATCGATCTACAACTTTTCTAGCTATTATTCATACTTGAAATTTGTTTTTAGCGAAATAATGCAAAGAAAAAAGGATAAACGATTTCGATATTAAGTATATAGTAGTTTTTTTTAATTTAAAAAAAATGTCTCACGCTAACTTTGATATTGCTCAAAAGTCACCATGAAAGAATGGAAAGAATGGCAAAGGTTTTGAAGATAGAATTAGAATTATTTTTATGAACTTGTATATAGAATTACGTAGATTTGAGTGAGTATTCACTGAGTTATTGTCTAGTTGTTATATAGCTGAAGTTGCACTGCCACTAGATATAAATCATGAGAATAAAAGCTTATTGTGGCCATAATCATGTAGTCAATATGGTTATAAACATTCTTCTCATGTTATCAAAAAGTCATCTATGGAGTTTCTCTAGCTGTGATAAATAGAATACATGAATCGAGAATTGAAAGCTCTTCGTGGCCTAATCAAATATGATTATAAACGTTCTTCTTGATTCTTGATGATAATGAAGATAAATACTCAATTTTTTTATTTGTTTAATCTGATATACACGCACCAGGTAACAAAGGTATTGATTAAATAGGAGGCTGGAAAGGATATACAATAATCGTTCAATACAAGGTATAGCAGGTGATATAGTAATGATCATTAATTAATTTTTTTTAATAATTAGCGATAAAAATCATTAATTAATTTTTTTTTTATTATAAGTGATAGTTAAATTGCGATGTCTCTTGAACTAATAAATAAAATACATTTATTAGTATTAGTCTTTTCTTAATGTGCTTTTTTAAAAAAAATTGATTAATAATCATTACTATACACATTCTAAAGGTATATAATCTAATCTAATCGATTTTAAATTTATTTTATGATATTAAATTTTTATTTTATTTTATAACAATAAGGATTGTGATAAAATTAGATCTAAGATAGTGCATGAATTTGAAGGTGTATTGTCAAGATTCGGTAAAATTGAAACCATCGGTATCTTAATAGCTCCATCAAAGAATAATTTTACTAAGAAATCATTAGATAGAGTGGAATTGTCTGAATTCAATATTATCCTTACAGATAAACAGTATTTGAGATTAGATCTTATTCAATTTGTCAAGAGTAAACGAATCGAATCAACTCAATGTAATAAAGAGTTGATTCGACAAATTGAACTCCTAGAACTGAATAAAAGCTCTAGCAAATTTAGAATCATAAATATCATACTTTTATTATATATTTCTTTTATTTTAACTTGTATATATTTTAAATTATAATTTTTATTTGTATAATTTTTGATAACAATTTATATTTTGGAAGGATATTATCAATATCAAAATGAAAATTTGAAGAAAATCTTTATTCTTTGATCATTAAATGAAATTAATAAAAAGAATTTTGGCATATTCAGAAATAGATTAAATAATTTAGTCCAATTAATCCATTATTAACTGACAAATGGTGCTAACAGTAACATTAAGATTATTAAATCAAAATTTAAATTTCTCGATAAATTTTATCAGATTAAATAAAGGATAGGTGACACTTCCAGCAAAGTTTCCAAGGGAGAAGTATTAGTGTTCAAATAATCAGAAAATGTGATGCAGCACCACTTAATGTGACCAATCAGAATTGCACAATTAAAAGTTGGTGATGCTGCGCCACACTTTGCGATTACGTTGAAATTTCACCAGAGATGATACCTATTCTATATTTAATTTAATTTATTTATTTTTTTTAAAAAAATTACCTTATTTTTGTACAAATTTTAGACAAGATGATACTTTGTAATATGTAATAAAATTTACATGTCTTAAAAATAAAGTATAATTTTTAATTATTTATCCATAAAATTTATCAAATTAAAATAACTATCTAAAGATTTAAACCTTTGTATTTTTTAAAAAATATTTGGAATTCTAATTTTTAACTATCAGTCTTAAAAAATTGTACAAGATTTGTCATATAAAGATTTTTTTTGCTCTACGAAATTCTTTCATTATTTGGTTTTAGTTACTCTATTAGCAAGATTCCTATCTATATTATGTTGATAATTGTTATTAGTAGCATTGGTTTCTTTAGCATTAAAGTCTTACATAAAAAATTAGATTACAGAGTTCGCCCGCTAATAAAACATTGAACACAAATCTGAAATTAAACGATGCTAGATTATTTATAATAATTTGTATTTTTATATATTATATTATTGTAGTATAAATAATTAATCTGTTAGTGAATTATGTCAGCATGCGTGAGACTCTTCTTAAAAAATTTAATATTACTTTTTGGAAAAAGTTCAAACACTTTACAGTATGGTCCAATAAACGGTAGGCATATTTTGCCTTCTAAATGAGTAACGAAAAAGAAAAACCTGTAAATCATTTCACTCATTGAATGAAATAATCCCTTTTCATCACTCAAATAATGTTAATAGGGGATACTAATATAGTGGCGGCTTATGCTAAGACTGGCTGATGGTGAGATTCACGTGATAAACATTGATCTTCATAATCTTCATACGCTTCCTCAATTAGGTGTCAAATGAGGTGTGTCAATAAATAATTCATAGTATAGTTATCAAATAGATGCATCAAATAAGGTGCGTCAAATGAGATGCGTCACATATTTGACGTCAAACAAGATGCATATATCCGATATGCACTTTTATTACACAATAGTATAACAATACGACGAAAGTATTAAAGCATATAGTTTTGGCTTATTTAATCAAAGCCTTTTAATCTTTTAAGGTTTAGATTGTAAATATAAGTTAGCAGCCAATGCAATAAAAAAAGGCTTGCTTTTTTTTTCAGTATTACTATAATTACAGTAGGGCTAAAGAAAAAATAAAATAAAAAACTGAAAATGAAAAAAAAAGAAAAAAGTAAAAAAAAAAGTTAAAAAAAAAAAGCAAACTCTAAAATGCGCAAAGGCTATACTTAAAGTTTACTTCAAGTCCTCTAAAATGCACAAAGGCTATATTTAAAGTTTACTTCAACTCTTCAAGTCTTTACTTCAATGACAATAGTAGCCTTATTACATTCATAAGGAGGTGGCTTCGTTTAGCAAGTAATGTGGTATATCAGGGTTTTTCTTTTGAATTCAGTATTACTAAAATTGTACCATCTTTAGTTCAGTAAAAAAAAAATGAAGTTAGTCTTTTTTCATATCTGGTAATGAATTGTATGAAACTATGCTTATAATTTCCCTTATCTAGGATCCGGGAAAGTAATTAAACAAAAAAAAAAAAAGGTAGATTTTTTTTATACTTGGTAAGTTGAATTGCATGAAATCATACTTACCATTTCTTTACTCAAAGACCTTGAATCACAACTGGGAACATGACCAAAAAAAAAGTTAGCTTTTTTTATATCTAGCAATCTGAACTATCTTTTTTTTTTATCTGGTAGGTTTAATTGTTTAAAATCATACCTACTATTTTCTTTCTTAGGAACCGAGAATACGATCAACAAAAAAAGTTTAGTTTTTTTTATTTTTATTTGAGCACAAAAGTCAAGCTTGCCGGGAATTGTGATAAAAAAAGAAAGTTAGATTTTTCTTTCATACCTGGTAATTTGAATTATTCAAACCAAAATACTTGCCACTTATATTTTTGTATTATCATCTCATTACTCAGAGATCTGGAACTATGACTAAGAATCGTGATTAAAAAAAATAAGTTAGTTTTTTTTTATACCCATATTTTAAATTGCACAAAAATTTTACCATTTTCTTTGCTCAGAATCTTGAATTACGACTGGAAATATGACCAAAAAAAACTCCCGGTGGTCTTTTTTTCATACCTGTTAATTTTGAATTGTTTAAAACTATGCTTAATACTTTTTACTGCACTTTTATTACTCAGGGACGTCAAATTATGACTGGAATTTGCGATTAAAAAAAAAGTTAGTTTTTTTTTCATACCTGGTAACTTAAATTGTGCAAAATCATGCTTACCATCTTCTTTATACAGGGTCTTTGAATTACGATTAGAAATATAATGAAACTATTCTCTTTATTTAGGAACCTTGAATTATGACTGGGAACGTGATCAAAAAAAAATTAGTTTTTTTTTTCATACCTTGCAATTTGAATTGTTCAAAACCATACTTATTACTTTATTGCTATCACTTTCATTACTCAGAGATCTCGAATATGACTGAGAATGTGATGAAAAAAAAAAAAATTGTGACTAGGTGTTAAATAAAAGTTAGTTTCTTCATATCTAGTAATTTGAATTATAAAAAGATATACTTATTACTTTTTTTAACTAGAGATCTTGAATTAGCCGGAAATGCAATCAAAAAGGTTAGTTTTTTATACTTCGAATTTGATCATTCAAAAGCACACTTACCATTCTCTATACTTAGGTACCTCGAATTATAACCAAATGTGTGGTATCAAATATGAAAAAAATTATGAAATAATGAAAAAAAATAATAAAAATAAAATAATAAAAAAAAAATAAAATAAAAATAAAATAAAAATTTAAAAATTAAAAAAAAAGTCAAAAAGCAATTAGAGGGTTTTTAATCACATGGTATTTAAGAAAAAGGTTAGTACAATCGCACTCCCATATAGTCACCTTCCTCATAGTCACATTTCCTATTTAATCACTTAAAAGTTTGGTTCCGATTATATTTATATTAAATTTCTTTCTATAACGTCACAATTACTATATAAGCACTATTACCAAATTTTTTACAAACAAATATAAATAACAATTTTCTATAAAATCACAATTTTAAATTTTAAAACTTTTTAAATATTAACAATTGTCTATAATATCACATTTTTAATAGTGAATTTACTAACAGTATAACAAAAAATTCGTAAGATTTAATCAAATTTCAACATTGATTTTTTTAATAACCAATAATTAAAATGGTCTTAAATTTTTATTATAGATAGAATTTATATTCCTTTATACTATATTAAAATTTTAGCTTAATTAGATCAATAGTTCTTGAGAAATCGATTGTAAACAATAGTCTATTTTTTTAAAAAAATTAATTATCGTATACAAGCAATATCATAGGAACTAACAATTCAATCTAGCTGAAATTTTAGTATATTATAAAGGAATATAGCTATTGTCTATAGTAAAAATTTGAGCCTTTTTTAATTATAGGTTATCGAGAAAATTGATGCCAAAGTTTGATTAAGTCTTATGAATTTTATGTGTTCTAAAAAACTTGTAAGACTTAATCAAACTTTGTTATCAATTTTCTCGATAATCATTAATTCAAAAAGGCTAAGATTTATATCATAGATAATATCGATATTCCTCTATAATATATTAAAATTTCAGCTAAATTGGATGGTTAGTTCTTGAGATATTGCTAATATATGATAATCAATTTTTTTAAAAAAATTAATTATCGTATACAAGCGATTTCTCAAGAACTATTGATCCAATTCAGCTGAAATTTTAATATATTATAAATAAATATGGATACTATATGTGATAAAAATTTGAGCCTTTTATAATTATTGGTTATCAAGAAAATCGATGTTGAAGTTTGATTAAATCTTACGAATTTTATAATTCACTATAATTTATTTTTGAAATAATTTATACATCACATGTGCAATGTTGTCGCAACTGCCGTAGATCATAAAATCAGGTATAATGTAAAATCAAAACAATAAAAATAACCTGTTTTTTCATTGGATAGGATTAGAGTAAGGTATGTAGGGATGTTATTGGTCCCAACTGGTCCCAACTGGTTCTAATTCAATTGTAAATTTTTATAATGATTTTTTCCTTATGAGCTTTAAATAAAAGTTGTACAAAATAAGATTCTTTACATATTTGCTTAGTACATAAAAGTGTTAAAGTTTCTTCAAAATTTAGAAATCTTTAAAATATAAAATTTTAGGACCAGTCCTAGGACCAGGTCCTAAATTTGATATTTTAAAGATTTCTAAATTTTGGAGAAACTTTAACACTTTTATTTATTAAGCAAATATGTAAAGAATCTTATTTTGTACAACTTTTATTAATAGTTCATAAAAAAAAATTATTATAAAAATTTACAATTTAATTAGGACCAGTTGGGACCAGTTGGGACCAATAACATCCCTAAAGGTA
Organism: Gigaspora rosea; assembly: GCA_003550325.1. Classification (NCBI taxonomy): domain Eukaryota; kingdom Fungi; phylum Glomeromycota; class Glomeromycetes; order Diversisporales; family Gigasporaceae; genus Gigaspora; species Gigaspora rosea. The sequence continues at coordinate 157,116 of QKWP01001008.1, forward strand.
TGGATTGTGTGTGTGGGCGAGAAGGAGGTTTTTATAGTAAAATTTTGCAAGGAATTTTTTTTGTTAGAATCCTAAGAGTAGTTTCATATACTCAATTTTAAGTTATAGACGATTTTTGACAAAACAAATGTTAGTTTTGAATTTTTTGATCATGTAACATTATGCCTGATCTTGAAATTTAATTGGGAGAGCAACACATACGGTGCATCGCATGGCTGTGATGGCAAATGACTAGGTCATAAAAATTTTTATGAAAATGACTTTAAATGATATGTCATTTTAAAATGACAATATCATTTATTATAAAAAAATTTTATACAAAACCATGGCAAAATAACAAGTCATAAAAAATATTTTTATAAATGACATTAAAATGATATATAAATGACAGTATCACTATGATCAAAAACATTACAAAAAAATAATTATCAATGATCATAAAAATTCATCACATTCCTTCAAATCAGCTGAATTCGATACTATCTATATATTTCTAAATTGGACTTTTCTTATAAATGCAAAATAACTCCCAAAAGTGTAACTTCGAATTATAATTGAATTAAGCTTAATCCTGGCTATAGATGCTGGTGAAATTAAATCAGAATGGTGAAATGATTTCACCATTTCACCAATTACCAATCGGTAATGGTAAAACTGGTGTAACTGGTGAATTGGTGTAATTGGTGTAATTGGTGAATTG
>QKWP01001008.1:160099-175033 GCA_003550325.1 Gigaspora rosea
AAAATTCATCACATTCCTTCAAATCAGCTGAATTCGATACTATCTATATATTTCTAAATTGGACTTTTCTTATAAATGCAAAATAACTCCCAAAAGTGTAACTTCGAATTATAATTGAATTAAGCTTAATCCTGGCTATAGATGCTGGTGAAATTAAATCAGAATGGTGAAATGATTTCACCATTTCACCAATTACCAATCGGTAATGGTAAAACTGGTGTAACTGGTGAATTGGTGTAATTGGTGTAATTGGTGAATTGGTGAAATGGTGAATTGGTGAATTGGTGAAATGGTGAATTGGTGAATTGGTAGAAATGGTGAAACAGCGGAATAGTGAAATGGTAAATTTCCAGAGTCTGGAATTATTTCAGCCTGGAATTCGGTTAGGTTTTTGTTCAAGTTTTTACATTTTATGTTTTTACAGGCACACTTTGAGGTCAGAACTATTAACCGTTTATAGGACTGAGCAAATTCACCAATTCACTATTTCACCAATTCACTGTTTCACCAATTCACCATTTCACCATTTCACCAATTCACCATTTCACCAATTCAATTCACCGTTTCACCAATTCAACAATTCACCAATTTCACCAATTCATCAAGTCACCAATTTCACCAATTTCACCAATTCACCAAAATAAAATTTAGTGTAATTCTGGTGAAACTATTTTACCATTTCACCTGGTGAAATGGTTTAATTTCACCAGCATCTATAATCCTGGCCATTACTCAAACCATGCCCCAGATGTTATTTTGCATTTTTTATATTTAACATCCATTCCTGGTTTAATGTGACTTAGTGTTCCAAATAGTTAGTTGAAAAACCTACTAGTTGGCAACTTTTAACTAATCGATTTAAAAAAAAGTTAAACAACTAATCGATTTATTATCAACTGGTTCGATTACAATTAATTGCTATCATAGTTATCAACTAGTTATCAACTAGTTATTCAACTAACTATAATTTATATTAATCAACTAGACGATATAACAGAAATCACAACTATGGATTGGTAACTAATAATGCTTCTTGGTTTGAGATGTATCTGGTGTGCATTTTTTTTATTTCAACTTTGCCAGTTTTCAGTGTGTTTTACACTAACAGGTTATTCTCCAAAGCATAAAGGCATTATTCTTCATATATAATATGAATTGCTCCAGGTACCAATCTTAGAGTTAGTACTTTACAGTTGTCATTTTTCAATTTTCACTTATTGAAAAATGATTCGGGGGATTCTTGACGTAATAGATTAATAATAATAAACGTAGTTCATATTTATTAATAATATAATAATTTAAGTAGTTCTTTTAGTGTTGCATGTTTCATTTTTTTTCAATTATATTTAAATCATTTTTTTTTTGTTTTATATCTATATTTGAACCGACCTTTTTTTTTTAAATCACTACTAGATATTAAACCTACTATTAAATCATAGATTAGATTTAACCATTTTTTAATCAATTTTACAGTATATAATCTAATAGTAGAGCTTGTATTCATTATCTGTTTTCATATTCAATTTAACAGATATTCGACTGATTTTATTATTAACTTTAGTATAAAGTGATAACAAATCCAAGTTCTATATTGTGGTTATAATATTCTGAGAAATATAAGTGAACAATCTACATCTTTTTCAAATTTCCATTACATAATAAGCAAGATGTATAATAGTGAAACTATTAAAGGAGGGAGAGCATATATGTTTAACTGATTTAACCCTAATAGTTACTGGAGATAAGTTTCTGATTTACTCGAATAAAGGTCTCTTCAGCTTTACACTAGCTTACTTCCTTTATTTTCATTAAGTAAAATTGGAGGGAACCCCTCTTTATCTGTCATCAGGAAATTTTTTATATAGATTTATATCGATATATAGCAATTAATCGATTTATATCGATAAAAAATAACGATATATATCGATTAATTTGTTATATATCGTTATAAATCTATAATCGATATATATTGTAATTAGAGGAACATCGTTATAAATCTAATAATTGATTATCATTGAATTATTTAAATCGATGCGTAACGATTATTAGCTATTAATCGCTATATTTCACCAGATCTTTGACGACGCGATAATTTATAAGTTTAAACTTTACGTGTTACAATCTACATTACAGATCATAAATAATCTACTTTAACTCAGATTATCTACCCAGTAGATCTAGTTTTTTTTTTAATCGCTTTTATTTTTTTTTGTTTTATTTTCATTTTCGATTTTTAATTTTATTTTATTTATTTTATTTATATTTATTTTATTTTATTTATATTTATTTATTTTATTATTTATTTTAGTTTTTTGTTAATACCGCTTATTTTTTTTGTATATTTGACTTTCTGAAATACCGGGTATAAGCGTTCTTAAAAGATAAGTATTTTTCTTTCATTCTTGTTTGCTTTTTCTTTCTTTGGTTTAAGCTAATTCTTTCTTTCTGTAGGTTTAATAGAAAATAGAATAGAATCAAGTTTGCAGTCACTAAAAAGTTTCGTTCGCAGTTACTGATGCCATCAATGGAGTTAATTCGTTGTGGTATTGCCATTGTCAAGATTAGTGTGCTTCTTCGTTTCTTGTGAAATGGTTTCCAATGCGGTCTTGCATGTAGTCTTTCGTGTCTTTTTTCTTGGTTTCTTTTTTTCATTCTAATAAGTAAGTATTTTCTTTCATTCTTGTTTGCTTTTTCTTTCTTTGGTTTAAGCTAATTCTTTCTTTCTGTAGGTTTAATAGAGAATAGAATCAAGTTTGCAGTCACTAAAAAGTTTCGTTCGCAGTTGCTGACACCGTCAATAGAGTTAATTCGTCGTAGTATTGCCGTTGTCAAGATTAGAGTGCTTCTTCGTTTCTTGTGAAGTGGTTTCCAATGCGGTCTTGCGTATAGTCTTTCGTGTCTTTTTTCTTGGTTTCTTTTTTTTGTTCTACGAACGTTTCTTTTTTGAGGTTTAGGGTTCTGGAATGGTGCCGATTTGGAAACCGGAACTGGTACAAAAAGATTCTTTTATTTGTTTTTTTTTTGAGAGATTCTTTTTTTCGTTCTACTAACGTTTCTTTCTTGTAAGTTCATATTTCGTTAGGGCTAGAATGGCGACGATTCAAAAACCAAAACTAGTACAAAAAGATAAGTATCAGTTTTTATGCTTGTCTTTTTTTTCTTGGGTTCTTATTTTTGTTTTACTAATGTTTCTTTCTCATAGGTTCGTATTTCGTTGGGGTGCTAGAATAGCAACGATTCGAAAACCGGAACTAGTACAGAAAGATAAGTACTAGTTCTTTTGCTTGTCTTTTTTTTTGGGTTCTTTTTTTCTTTTTACTAATGTTTTTTTCTTATAGGTTCGTTTTTCACTAGGGTGCTAGAATGGCGACAATTCGGAAACCAGAACTGGTACAAAAAGTTAAGTACTAGTTCTTACGGCATTCTTGTAGAATTCGATAGTACTTTCTTCTATATGTTTTCTTTGCTACTTCTTTTGTGTGATGTTTTATGTTAGCTTTCGTCTTAGTTTAGTCGCTTGTGTTAAATTATTTTTGTTGGTGTGGATACTGTTTTAGAATTTTGTTATTTAGAATAGTTAGGGTTAGGGTATTTAGTTAATATTAGTATTAGGGCGTTTAGTTATAATTAGTTAGAGTTAGGAGTAGAAGTTAGGGTAGTATTTGCTATTTGATAATATATGTATGTGTAAATAAAAATCACATTATTGTATATATATATTATAATATTAAATAAATTATAAAACCTATTTTGCAATATAAATTAATTAAATTCATTATATGTACTGTATAATAAACCCATTTTTTATTATCAAAATATTAATTGTTTTTATATTGGTTATATATCGATTATTAACTATCATAGATATGTATCGATTATAATCACTATCAATATATTGGTTATATATTGATTACTAACTATCATAGATATATATTGATACTAAATACCCCTGCTGATTATCGATAGTGATAGTAATCGATATATGGGGGTGAGTCAGTAAAAAAGGGACAAATTTTTTCTAAGTAAAAGTTTTCTTGACTTTAAACTTAAATATCTTAACAACTATCTTAATAAATTTAATAATTTTTTTTATTTTAATTCTATATAATTTCAAGATTAAAATAAAAAATTTTTTAGCAAATTTGATTAAATAGTTGTCAAGATATTTTAGTTTAAAAATTAAAAAAATTTTACTAAAAATAATTTGTCCCTTTTCTACTGACTCACCCCATATATCTGATATAGATAGTAATCGATAAATATTTGATAAGATATATATCGATTAATATCTATATCAGATATATATCGATTACTATCACTATCGATAAAAATCAGCAGGGGTATTTAGTATCGATATATATATGACCGGTTAGTAATCGATATATATCTATATATAAAATTTGCTGATGGTCTCTCTCTTTATTGAAGTCAAATTCATTCGTTTATATATATTTGAATTTAATATACGACACATTAATGTGTTATTTGCCACGTTAACATACTGTTTAACACTACGTGCTTTTCAACAATAGTAGTTTATAATCTGTACCCTTAACACGCATACGTGCTAATACATTAACGTGTTATGAAGCTATTTATGTTAATTATCAAAGTTTACACAGATTGACTAATATACAAAAATAGAAATGTAGGTTTTAATACAAATTTGGGAAGGATCAAAAGCTTTAATAAAATTAATATTAATCACTTTCAGAATGCTTACAAAAAATTAATATTTTAAACTCTAGTATTAACTTTATTACAAACTTACACTCTAACTACCGTAACAAGCTAGAATAATAACAGCCTATGGTCTTACCAAACCTATTTATATTCTATTTGAAATAAAACAAAATAAAATCTACTTTCTACTCTCAAATCTCAATAGTATTAAATGAAGGTGACAGTCATATGAGTGTACGTGAGAATCAAAATAGTCGAATCAACAACCATTCTAATAGCTCTTTATGATTAGTGTTAAATAATCATTCTAACAGCTCTTTATGATTAGTGTTAAATAATTATTCTAACAGCTCTTATGCTTAGTATTAAATAATCATTCTAACAACTTTTGATGATTAGTGTTAAATAATCATTCTAATAGTTTTTTATGATTAATATTAAATAATCATTCTAGTTAGCGATAAATAACCATTTTAAAACTTCTTATGGTTATGTTAAATAATCATTCTAACGGCACTTTATTGTTGCCATTCTAACAAGCTCTTTCGGATAAGCATTTAGTGTTTGGATTAGGATGGTTGAGATATGGTTCATGATTTGTGAGACATTTGATCAAATATTATAGTTTTTCATCAACAAATGGCGATGTTTAATTGATAGATGTCACTATAATGAGCTTTTAAATATATATTTTCAAAATTCTTCGTATCAATGCAAATATCAATGTGATTATTAAATGACAAGTATAGTCATAAAAAGATAAATAATTTTTTTGTGCCAAAAATGACTTGTCATATGACAAGGTGTCATTTATTTTTAAATGACAATGTGCCATCACTGTCGCATGGTGCAATGAATAAATTTACTCCTTATTTTTTATATAAAAGTGATTTTATAGAAAAATTTATATTGTCACATCTCTACATAGTCACCAGATTTCTGAGTCCCGAGGGTGTGATTATATGGGTGTGCGACTGTATTTTATAATCTAGTATTTTAAATATGAAGATCGCACTTACCATTTGTTACTAGAGTAATATGGCTCAGAGAACTGGAAGCATGCCATGGCCACAGACTTGTTCGTGAACATCCTTCTCTGTTGATATCACCCAAAATTGATTTTATCATGCTTTGATTAGATTGTTGAAAATGTTAGTATATTTTTTTAATCATATATTAGGGTTAGGATTATATATCATATTCATTTTACTTACCATTTTCTTATTTAAGGGCCTCTAATTATGTCTGAAAATATGGTTTAAAAAAAGTTGTTTTTTTTTGTTCCTGATAATTTGAATTGTGCGAAACAATTATATTTACCAATTTTTTTTTAACTTAAGGATCTCAAATTACGACTGAGTGCTGCTATCAAAAAAAAAAGAAAAATAAGAAAAAAAATTTTATTTACTTGTTTAATTAGATAATAGTTTTCTTAATTTTTTTCTTTTTTTCTGTTTTTCTTTTTTCTTTTCTTTTTTTCTTTTTTCTTTTTTTCTTTTTACTCTTTTTCATTTTTTTTTAAATACCCTCACGATGAGGACACTGGGAAGCGTACTGAGAAGAGGCCTTTGATGTATGATGTTTAGACAAAAGTTTAGTCTTTATAATCCAATATTTTATATGAAAACTATATTTACTATTTGTAATTAGGCAATATGGCTCAGAGAACTGGAAGTGCTTTGTGGCCGTGGGCTTGCCTGTAAATGATGCAGGCTTGCCTGTGAACGTCCTTTTCTGTTAGCATCATCTGAAATCTGGTTTCAATAAAATGTTGGCTTTTTTTATCACATAGAGTTAGGGTTAGACACCAACAATTACCATTTTGGGGTCATCCATAAATAACATTATGTACCCCTCATAGTAGCACTTGACCCCCCTCTAGAAATAGAGTTGTCCATAAATAACGTTATCTAATCTACATAAGGCCCAGTACTCCCCCTATATATAAATAAAAATTCCCAGTTTGTATAATAATGTTGTTGCATAGTGCATATGTATATGCATATATGGAGTGCTCCGTATTAAAAGGGCCCATTTTTACATTTATCTCATTTTGAAATAATTGAGTTTAACCATTTGTTTTGATTTTCGGACTGATCCGGGATTAATTAAATTTCACGATTTTGATTGGTTAAAGACGGCAGGTGACTATCGGATAATCTCGTGACGTGTTGGCTCTACGCAGCCTCATGTAATTTTTCTTTTAAATTATCTTGATTTTTTATTATGCAAATCGACTTTCATTAATAATTGAAAAATATCAATCATGTCAAAATTTACATGAATTTAATAAAAACTCATTTTTCAAAAAATTGTAAAAATGGGCCCTTTTAATACGGAGCACTCCATATATGTATAAGCAGTGTTGTCACTTGGACGTTTTTTGGACATTTTGAACATTTTTTCAAATTAAAATTACTTAAAATTTTATTAAGATAATCTATTTTAATTTTTTCACCAATGAGTCCAGCACCTAAAAAAATATATAATTATATATTTTTTTAAATTACTTTCTTGATTAGTTAAACATGGAACATAGACTTAGACGATTTTGGACAATCTTGGACATTGGACAAAAAGCATAGTATGGACATGTCCAAGTGACAACACTGCGTATAAGTACATAATGTAAAAACGAATAGTGTACATAAAAAAAATTTTTTTATTCATATAGTATACATATATGTAAAATAATTAGAGATGATTATATGTGTTCATTTTCGTTTGTTTTTTCTTTATGTTTTCTCTGTGGAGAAATTGGAAGGATTGAAAGACAAAAACAATAATCTGAGATTGGAAGGACTAATGCCTTTTGAATTTTTTTTTCAGACTTCGGGATGACTAAAGTACAATATTTTTAAAACTAATTTATTAAATACTTTTTTTTTTTACCTAAGTCGTTTTGAGATCTGAAATCCACTCAAATTGATTCGGTGATTCTGAATCTACAGAATTCCAAATTTAGTCTTTTATACATAACAAATGAACATAAGTTTGGTATAAATATAAAAATTTAAGCGAAGCTCCATATAAAAAATAATTTGAGCGAAGGCTCAATATAAAAAATAATTTAAGCAAAGGTTCGGTATAAAAAGTAATTTAACGAAGGTTCAGTTAGTTACATAAATTATATAAGCGAAAGTTTTTTATTTACACTATATGATTTATATAATTTTTTTAAACAACTAAATTAATGTGAATATTGTAACTATTATGGTGGAAGAGCATATACATTTTACCAATTTAACTTTAATAGTCACTAGAAGATAGGTTTCTAATTTACTCAAATAAAGGTCTCTTCAGCACTACATAAGCTTACTTCCCTTGTTTTTCTTTAAGTAAAACTAAAGAAACTTTTCTACTTGTATTGTATTGTATTAGGTTGTATCGTATTGGATTCTCTTGTATTGGATTGTGGTTGATTTTTTATTGAAGTCAAATTCATTTGTTTATCTACATTTGAATTTAATATACAACATGCTAATGTGTTGTTTGGCACGTTAACGTGTTGTTTAACACGCTACGTGACAGTACAACTAAGCCTAGCATGTTGACGTGCTATTGAGAATGTTTATAATCTGCGCCCCTTAACACGCATATGTGCGCATATGTGCTAACACGTTAACATGTTATGAAGATTTTACAAAAATAGAAATGAAGTTATCTATACTAAATAAAGAGAAGATCTATCTACAAGGCGGGGATTAACTACTAGGGAAGTTCAAATTGAAATCTTAAAATTTTATAGCATGAGCTATATTCAAATTAGACGGTTTTACCTGCATATAATAATTGCATTATTATTTTTTTGACCCCCCTTAATATATTAAAAAATCCGTTATGTAGTATTAAACCCCTCCTCTTGTATAACATTATTTATGAATGCCCCCTTTCTAGGTTTTTGATTTTAACTACAAAATTTGATGTAATCATGTGTAATACCATAATTTTAATAAGAATATAAGGCCTGAAGTACTTTTTGCCAAAAATATCAGATATAAATAATCGTAGCCAATCAAAAACCTAAGAAAAATAAGTAAATGCAATGGTATTGCTGTATAAGTTGATTTATAATGTCCTCAGATTATTTGTCATACCCATAAGAGTTTGCTAAACTCTTATAGGTGTAACTAGTGATTTGAACCGGTTGGGATATAATCGGGTAACCGACCCGAACTGAATAAATTTCGGGTAACCGGTAGAGTAAATGCTTAATCGGTTGACCTGTACAACCGATTGAGACATAATGTAAATGATATCATAAAAGAGCAAAGATCCCGAAAAGTTCTGAAACGAAATGAATGAACATAGTAGACGAGACAAAAATTTGAGCAAAGGTCCGAGAATTCCCGAAAGTAATCTTATTCAGTTGAATCGGTTGATAGCAAAATTTTCAGTTCGGTTAACCGATTAAGGAAAATTTTCTCGGTTCAAATCACTAGGTGTAACAAGATCTAAATATCCCTAGCCCTTCTACAAAAAATTGGTCACCCCTGTAATATTGGCCAATTGAATTTTAGGATCAGGTATAACGTAAAATTTGATACGAAACCACATTTTTACAAAAAAACAAAAATAGCTTTAAATTTTAATTAGGAAACCACCTTCTACGGCCTAATTAAAAGTGCTCCTTGTAAAATTTTACTAAAAAGGCATCCTAACCCTAAACATAACGCATTGTTAGGTTTATACGCAACCTTTATTTAAAAAACAAAAAACAGTTGTTTTGACTATCACATTATATCTAATTTTAAATTTTGATTGACTAAAAGTTCAGGGGGCAAACAATTTTTTGTAGGAGAGCTATCTAAGTCAACAATCTATGTGAGGTTATATTTGAGCATCATAGTAAAAATTTTTTTGGTTAGCACTTTTGGTTTGGTATATATAAACTATATTTCACATATTAGATAGAACTTTTATTTACCTTTAACTTTATTTGAAATACAACGTTCTCTATAAAAAAAAAAATAAAAAAAAAACAAAACCAAAACATTCTCTAAAAAAACTATAACGTTTCCTAAAAAAAAAAAAAACAATTCATTTTCTAAAAAAAAACAAAAAAAAAAAAGTAAAACAGAATATTTCCTAAAAAAAAAAAATAAAAAAATAAAAACCAGTATGTTCCCTAAAAAAAAACAGTACCTAAAAAAAAAAACCTAAACATTCTCTAAAAAAAACAACCCGGTCCTTAAAAAAAAAAAAAAAAAACAAAAAACAAAATTACTTAAGCCTATTTCATCCACAAGCTGCCAACGATTATAAATATATATATTTTTTTATTGTTAATAATCCTGTTTTTATTATATATCAAATGTGGTGATTTTACACCTATAGATATTTCTGCCCATAATTCTCCAATTTTAATAATAAAGACTTGTCCAGTTACCGAAGTACCTATCCACGATTATTGCAACAACAATTTATCTCTCTAAAGAGCCTCCAACTTTCTGGAGGTTTCGTTTTCAGTTTACCGATTGGAAGTTGTTAACCTATCAAGATTACTAACTTTTTTCTAATCTACCCTACCTAGCTTCTAGGATAAGGAGTATTTATATCCATATCACAAAGAAAAAAAAATATGCAAAAGAAAAAAAAGAAGATAAAAGAAAGGGAGAAAAAACCTACAACACCTAAACGTAAACCAAAACAAACAAAACAGAAAAAAGAAAAAAGATAGAGAAAACAAAAAAAGTAAGTAAAATTGAAAAGGAATAAACTATTGCTTAAAAATTATATAATACTCTTAAATCTAGCTCTACTCTAAATTTAGTTCATATTATATTTATCACCTTCTTCGGAGTAGAGTTAGCCCTGCAAGAATTTTCTAGAAAAAACTTCCAAAACTGAAGCCAGTCTTTGACCAACACATGGCAGAACGTGATTTTTCATGACTTCGTTCCAAATTCAGAATTGTAAACAATGCCGATCTTTTGAAAGGGGTAAGCTGGATTTCTTACTTTTACATCAGCAAAAATATTCCCTAAAAAAACCCCAAGAAAAGTGAGAATATGGTAGTGGAGTTCAGTTCATGTTCTTTAGATTTTTGAAGGAGTGTAGTAAAAAACTCTTGCTATTTTCTATTAAGCCTAATACAAAAAACTTTGGTGACAAAAGACTTCTTTCTCCAAAATTTTGTATACAAGGGCGCCACCTTCTGCTAGTTATCTTGTATACTAATACTTTTGGTTTGTATGCCAAATATATATAGGCCAGAAACCCTTGGTTAAACATTCATCAACAAAATAAATATACAAAATCTTTCGAAAGATATTGCATGCTGAAATCTTTCGAAAGAATTGCGATCGACGCGAAATCTTTCGAAATATGCGCAATCTTTCGAAAGATTTCGGCATGCATTTCTTTCAAAATATTTTGAAATAAATTTCAAAATATTTCGAAATATATTGCGAAATATTGCGAAATAGGCCAAATAAAAAAATGCAAACCTCTACCTAATTATCCCTTTAGGGGTTGCAGGAGGTAATATTTTGCATATTATCATTTAAATCTGCAATATTTTGCAATATTTCACAAAATTTCGAATTTTTTTTAAAATTTTCGCAATTGAATATTAAATTNTTATAAAATATCACTAAACCTGCTTTTGAATACTTGTTTTATCAAAATATCAAAAAAAAATCTCATATTAACTAAGTTGGTATGTTAAAAATTTACTTACAAAGTTAATGAATTTTGCGGGTGATAAATAAATTTTGCGGGTGACAACGCGAAACTAGCCAATTACATCACGTGATTTACAGGTGATCTACAAGTGATCGACATAGGGTAAACTCTACTCTTAAAAAAAAAATCGTTATTTGTATATAAAAAAAACAAAACAAAAAAAAAAGTTTTACGCGTCATAATCAGGTTCTTCTTGTTCTTCATCGGATCTATAATCTATATTTTTTGTAGAAGTTGTAGATCCTTCATCTTTTTAAATATATTCGAAAATTTCTAAAATTTGAACACAATGCAAAAAATCGCAAATTTTTAAGAAATTTTAAATATACTCGCTTTTTCTTAGCCTTTTTGTTGCATAAAAAATATTTTTTCAAATAAAAATTCAATTTAAAAATTTAAAAAAAATTTTATATTTTAAAATATAAACTTACTTTTTTGGAGGATTGCAAAGATCGTTTGAGATAATTAGACATATCCTATAAATTTTTTAAATGTTTAAAATACTTATAAAAAAAATGTGATAATATTTCCATATAATCTATGTATAAATATACTCATTCAGATTCTTCTAATTGTTCTCCAAATTCTTCTGGTTCGTTTCTTTCTTCTAATTCTTCTGGTTCGTTTCTTTCTTCTAATTCTTCTGGTTCGTTTCTTTCTTCTATATCTTCCGAAATTAATGTCGAAAACGATTCACGTCGGTCTAACATTCGCTTTATTTTGAAAAATTGAACAAATTTTTAGTAAATAATAATAATAATAATAACAATAATAATAATAATAATAATAACTTGATATCTTTCAAGATCTTCTTTAACGATATCTTCAGAAATCGGTAACTTTTCGTAGTTTGGACTAAGAATAAATTGGCATACTGCCATTGCGTATGCCGTCTTGTAGTTAGTTGTTTCTCCAGAGGGCCAAATCCTAATTAAAATTCGAACAACGTAAGTATCATTTTCATCAGAACTATTCGCAACTCTTGCAAAAAGAAGCTTAAAACAATTCTTTGTCTTTTCCGATCTCTTCCAATTCAAAACTTCTTCAGGTTTTGTTTCGCCTTGGTGTTAATAGGGTCTAAAAGGTTGCCAAAAATAGAAAACATAGAGTCTTTAGTTTTAGTAGTTAAAGTGCTTCGCAACAACCTAACTTTTTCCAAAAGCTAAAAATTTTTTAAAATTAGAAAATAATAACGTATTTAATATTTTCGAATATATGCGAAAATTGCAAACAATTTTCGAATTTATTCGAAAATATTTAAACATTTTTCGAATTTATTCAAAAAATGTTTAAATATTTCAAATAAATTCGAATATTTTTAAAAAAAAAAATAAATAAATTTTTACAGATCCATGAAGATTCTTCGCATAATAAGCCTTCCAATCTTTCTCTGACAATCTTCGCATGAATTCACAACTATGCTCCCTAAAATAGTCCTTTGCTCCTCTCTTGAGTTCTGTATCTGTAGGATAGATGGAGTTGTCTAACAACTCATTGGCAATTTCTTTAATGCTTTGCTATTATAAAAAAATTATTAGAATAAAATATAAAAAATTAAAATAAATATTAAAAAAATTAAAAAAATTACCTCAAGAAAAGCCTTTTCATTCGTTGCGTCGTATTTCTCAACCAAATTTTCTTTGAGTCTTTTCATTCACTCTTCAAGCCGATCCTGTTTTGAACTAATTCGCTTCACATAGTGAAGAAGTTCACTCTGGTTCTCTAATAGCTTAGAGATCGTTGTATGCGATACTTTATTTAAAATTAAATTATAATCAATGAAAATATTTAAAAAATAAAAAAAATAATTAAAAAATATAATTTTAAATTAAATTATCAACCTTCGAAAGTTCGCACAGGTTCAGTTGAACCTGTGGCTTCCACAGTTGAACTTCCAGCTTCCACAATGGCTTGCTCCATTTCAGCGATTGGATCTTGTCTATGTGTAGCTTTTCCTTTGGTAGTTTTGGTGGTCTCGTTATTGGAACTGGCGAGTTTTTGCCCGAACATCCTTTCAAAATGTGTATATGTTTAAAAGTTTATTAATAATTATTGCTAAAAAATAATTAAAAATAAAATATAAAAAATAAAATAAAAATAAAGAATTTAAAATCAATGATCTCATAGTGAGCTGGAAGATAAAGACTTATATAAAAAATATAAGCTAGCAGACTTAGCAAGATAGTTATCCATCACATTCGTATGGCTAGAGCTTGCCAGAGGTTTTACTACTTATATTTACACTGTCTACAATCATATATGGATTTTAAATTCAATTAATATATATGCTAGCAAATTGCCAGTTTGCTATTCACAGTATCAGCAACTACATATATATTAATTAAGAAATCTATAATTAAAAGTTATACAATATATTACGGTATATAGAATTAGACTATTGCTAATTTTCACCCTAGGTGATATCACCTAGTTCGGAAGTCGGGTCGGAAGTCTGGTTGGGAGTCGGGTCAGGAGTCGTTCCAAAGTACGAGAACATACTGGGACGTAAGATCGAATTTCCGTTTACATGATCTTCCCAAAAATTCGACAAAAGCTGACCAATTAAAATCAGGCTCAGTATAATGTAAAGAAAAAAACCACATATATTATAAAAATTAGTCGCTCCTACGGCTATCGCCTCTACTCCGCTCCTTTATCCTAACCCATACCTAACCCTAAACTTAACCCGAACCTAGCCCTAACCCTAACCCAAGTTCTAATATTAATTTTTTTGTTACGTGAATAGAATTTCGGACAATAAGTTGAAAAAAATTTTTTTTATTAAATAAATCAAACTTGAACTACATTAGTATATTATTTAACTAGTACTAATTCTAACCCTAATACCCTAACCCTAACCCTATAGAACAACATATCAAAATAAACTAAAATTTCATCATCAGCCACGATATTAAAAAAACCTTGTACCAAAGTTATATAAGAATCGGTATCATAGTGATGATACCAAAGCAACAATACCAAATAATGATACTAGCGACATACATCAATAATGAAAAACATCAAAACCGTTATCTAAAAGCCAAGAAAACGAAGCACTACTAAGTGCTACACCAACAAACCACGGGCAAGAAAATTTAAAGCACCAAAAAACAGCAACGCGGCACTAAAAAAGCAAAACATACCAAAAGTGAAATGCCACGAACTAAAAAAAAAAGATCACAAGTAAAATGCATTGTAACTATACTCTAACGATCTAACCACTAACTAGTGGCACAGCAAGCAATGCAATTGTGTAAACGAAGCAACAAGTGCTACCAACAAATAATGACCAAGAAAGACGCGTCACTAAAAAGAGCAAAACGTACGTGAAATGCTGCAAACTAAAAAAAAACGTTCAAAAGTAAAATGCATTCTAACTATATGATACCGAAGCAATGATACCAAGCGATGATGACACCAAAGCAATGATGACACCAAAGCGACGATACCAACTAACGACACCAGCGATGACAAAAATCATCAAAACCATTATCTAAAAGCCAAGAAAATAAACTAAAAGCAACTACGGTAAAAAAAAAAAAGAAATACTGTAAAAAAAAAAAA
>QKWP01001009.1:6379-16809 GCA_003550325.1 Gigaspora rosea
AAAAAATTAAAAAATAAATAAATAAAAAAAAATTGAAAAAAACAAATGAAAACAAAAAAAAACGAACCGAAAACAAAAAATAAAACGAAAATAAAAAACAAAATAAAAACAAAAAAGTGAAAAAAAACAAAATAGAAGATTAAACAAAAGATCTAATCTGATCTTGTAGTACAGAATTTGAACATCATTGAACTATTTCGAACTATTTTGAAAAGTCTGTCTAATGCGCGATCCAGGTTACAGATCTACTGATTCTGCTTGGTTTCCTAGTCCTAAAATATTTTGAAAGAGGATCGAAATATTTCGTAACATATTTAAAAAAAATATTTCGAAATTACTTTCGTAATATTTCGAAAATTTGATATTTCGAAATATTTTAAAATATATTACGTAATATTATGCTTATATTATGGTTCGTAAGATCTTACGTAAGATTACGCTATTATAAATTTGCTGATGTAAAACTTTGTCATATTTCCTAGACTTGTAATTACTTCTATCTTCCATTTGTTAAACAGCTCTAATATGAAAGAGATTATGCTCTGCAGGATTTTTATTCTGCACATAGCTAACTTTAACATTTTTAGACTGACTGAGTTGAATGCCTTCATGTCCTGGAAGGCAATCTATAACTCTTTTCCTTGTTTTTTCACGTTTTCGACTATGTTATTAATTATGTGAATTGGGCCTGCTATACTACTCTCTAGCAGATCAGCAAAGTTGTATTCTCGCAGAACATCTTTTTCTTTTAACGCTTTACGTAGTTTTAGGGGGCATCCATAAATAATATTATGTACCCCCTCATAGTAGCGCTTGACCCCCTTCTACTATATAAAAAAAATTTTCAAAATCCATATGTTTATATTTAAAATTTTACAAAAACTTGAATATATTGTGATACAGTAATCTGATTTGGATGATTTAGGTACCATTTGATTCATCTCAGTGAAACGAATTCAACAATACAAAATCATTTCATTTGGATTACTAGATCAATAGTTATTCACAAAAAACTATTGATTTTATAGTCATTTTATAAGAAAACATAATAACCAATTGTACTATATTTGGCCAATAACTTTTGATCTAGTGATCCAAATGAAATAAAATTGGTACCAATCAACTCCTCTCACCAAGACAAATCGAATAGTACCAAAATTATTAAATTTGAACCACTGGATCAGTTTTTAGACGATGTTTTCCAAAAAAATTGCGTTATATTTTTTTGACCCCTTTTCCTACTTAAAAGAAAAAATGTTATATTTTGTCAGACCCCCTTCCCCCTCTTGTAAACGTTATTTCTGGATGTCCCCTTACAGTCAAGATTCTTACTGTACACTTCCTTGCAACTTCGATGAGAGCTATTGGCCTTATATTGTTGAGATTATAGTTCCACTCTTTACTCTTCGTGATTGAATATAACAGCTCCACCTTCCATTTTCTAGGAATTGTCCCTTTTTTAAACATGCTGACACCAACTCTATCATAAGCTCTTTGGCTTTTTTTCCATTCTTTTTAGTAAAGAATAGATGATTCCGGATTGTCTGGGAGCCGAGTTGTTTTTGATATTTCATATAGCTTCTTCTCACTCTTTTAGGGTGACTTTTTTCCCTACTTCATCATACTACTCCTCTTTAATACTTTTCTGTGCCTTGTACGCCGCTTTCTATCTTTCTGGCATACTATCTGCTTTAATACTTCTTTCCTTATATTGGCTACTGAAATGAGCTTTAACTGTCTCCAGTACCTCTTTTGGATTGTTTATTAGACAAGGTTTATCCTTGTCATCCCAAACTATAACTTTGTTTAGCTTAATCTTTCTGTAGGATCTGTCTAACAGACTGGTCAGCATTTTTTTCTGGTCTTTTACTATCATGTCATGTTGAGTTTCGATATAACCTCTTATTTTTTCTTCTTCTCATCACTTAAGCATGAAATTTAGCTATGTAATTAATGTCTTCCAGAACCCTATAACCTTTTTCTCTACCAAAAGATTTTCTATATGTATGTGTTCATATTTACTAAGCTCTCTTCTATCTATTATATCTAAACAAATTTTTCTTTGCTTGAATATTAGCTTCCCTTTTTTTTTTTCTTCTTGTTTTCTTAGCTTTCGCTATATTTTTTTTAATGCTTTAATATCTTTTCTTAAATCCTCTTCTTCCTTATCTCTGTTTCTTGTACTACAAGGTTCCATTAAGGGCCTCTTTTTTTCTTTGGCAAGAATCTATTTGCCGCTTGTATTATCGACTTTTCAATCACCTCCCACAATTTGTCCAAGTCTTCTCTATTTATATTTCCATTTTCATCTTGTCTATGTAGGTCTTTGTCTAGCCCCACTCTGAAATTCTTCCAGTTTTTTTTGGCCACTGTTTTTAGGTCAAGCTGCAATCTTTTTTCCTTTTTCCGTTTTTTAGCTGTTGTCCTATTATTCTATTTTTTTCAAATTGGTCACTATTCTTGCTAGGACTAGTTCATGATTACTTCCTAATATACAAGATATATCTTTAATTTTGCTATCTATACTTGGTTACTGCATGTGCTGCTTGTCCATATATAGTCAATTTGAGAGGCCTGTTCATTTCAGTGATGTTAAATGACCTGGTCATTTGAAAAAATTTTAAATGACCTCAAATGACCCTGAAAAGACTGGTCATTATAGGTCATTTGAATTTTGGGTCATTTGCAAATGACTCATGACCAAATGACCATGATCATTTGCAAATGACCAGGGTCATTTGAAGGTCATTTGGGTTATTAGTAGTGATATGGTAGTCAAAGTCTATATAAACTTGATGATTGACATATAATCGCCTGTATCGCCTGTTAACGTGTTAGCACGATACGTATTAAAGGGTAAGAATTATAAAATTCTAGATAGCATGTATCTATTTATTTTGCGGGAAATACAAACTCCTGGAGAGGAAATAGCCAATTGGAGAATGCAAAATTTGACTATTCCGATGAAGAATCCGAACACGCGCAAAAGAAGAAAAAAGCGAAAACTAATATTTAAACCGTCATGGTGCAAATGACGGGAATGAAATCTTACATATTGTAAGCATCACTCTAACTCTATAGTCTCTAACCTTAAGACCTAACCCTTAAATTTTTATTTCACGCGACGCACTTAGTATATTTACAAAATCAGAGATTCTTTTTTGGTTTATTACCCACGCAAATAAGTAAAATGCGTCAACGTGTTGGGCTTAGTAGTGTTAGAAAGCACGTTAATGTGCTAGGTAATACGTTAACGTATCATATATTAAATTCAAATATATATAAACGAATGAATTTGACTTCAAATGGGAAGTTTTTACTAATTTAGTTTTAATTAATTAAAAAATCTTTTTTTGCTATAAATTTGTACAATACCTGATATACTTTTGATAGTATTATAAATAGTGTGCCGCATATAGTACAGTACGCAAAAAAATTTTTAGAATATTCTATAAAACTGATCATATTTTAAATTTTCTCTTATGAAACCACCTTTTATTTTCTAAGCAAAATTATTTCTTGCAAAATTTTGTATATAGATAGTTTATATATCATATGCGTACTATATGTATTTCACATACTATACACACTATACAACTATATGTACCTGGTACTGTACGTACTGTACGTACTGTACGCTATAAAAGTCCAGACACCATATAAATGGCACAGTATGTACGTTGTGTGAAGCTAAATGAACCCTCCATGTAAGTATCGCAACTATACACTAGTAAGGCTAACTAAAATCAACTAAACTACTCTAACAATGGAAAGGCTTTGATTGAGGCATGGATAGACTTGGTCTGAGTAACTAGGGTCGAATAGAGCTCTAGATTATGTCACGAGGCTCTAATATGAAATCACAGGATTAAAATCAATGGTTAAGATTCTTAACGTATGTGATCACAGAGTTTCTGAAATCAATCACAGTAATTTAGCACAGGACAACCCGGCTTTTGTTTAAAGGTAAATATTACTTTCGAGAATTGGAGTAAATGGACTTAGAAGATTATAAATTGATCAAATCTTAGTGTGAGTATTAAATATTTAATATTGAATTATTGCTAACTTCGAATTTCATAATTTAATCAAGATTTAATTAATTGTTATTTTCACCAATAAAATTTAAATGACCCAATAGGACATTTCATTCTTGAAATGACCCAATGACTGGTCATTGGTCATTTGAGTCATGTGGGTCATTTCAGGTCATTTAACATCACTGGTTCATTTCATCTCTATGTGAAACTCTTCTTTTCTGGATTTAGTTCCCAGAAAGTGTCTTTGTAATTATATGATGATAGCAGATCTAGTAATCTGTGTTTTTTTTGTAACTTCTCTTTTCCTTTACTCTTTTTGTCCAATGCATTTTCTGCTATTTGGTTGAAGTCTCCAATAATTATATGGTGTTGTGTCCATTTTCCATTTTTCTCTGAGAGCTTTTCCTTTATATACTTGATGATCTTCTCTTCTAGCTCATGGTCATTCGGTGCTTAATATATTATTATAATTTTAATGCTGACTTTTTTAAAGAGCATCATAACTGACAATATGTACGGACTTATCTTTTTTACTTTTCTCATATGTTTTTCCTATTTGCTACTTATAATTACTGTATGTTGCCAAAAATAAGCTACCTTTTTTGCCGATTTTTAACAAAAAAACCTGTAGGTAGCTTATTTTCAGATTATTTACTATTTTAAGTAATTTAAAGCACAATAAAGGGGTAGCTTATTTTCGAATACAAAACTTTAAATAATAAAATAAATAAATATGTTGTAGACAATAAATAAATATGCTGTAGACGATAAATAAATATGTTATAAACAATAAATAAATATACAGAAAAAAATTAGAGGTAACTTATAAAGCGATTTTTGGACAATCGATTATAATCACTACATAGTAATATCTAAATTTTACTAAGCAAATCGATTAAAGTCGTATAAGTAACCTTGTTCAGCAGATCAAAATACACATATCCTAAAAATTTCATATAAATCGGAGAACATTTTATTATTTGTCTTTTAATTTTTATCTTCAATAGTTTTTTTTTACAAAAAAAACTATTAATTGATAGTCTGCCAGTTAATCAGAGATCGATCATAGTGTAATGTGATGCAAATCACATATGAAAATCACTATAGTGTGAATGTGGCATGCATATATATAAAAGTATTTTTCTTACTAAGTTAATCACATGTCCACTAATTGAAAGTTGTAGAGCTCGTCGAGACGCATCTAACAGTAGTTAGATCATCCAAATCGCTCTAGTGGATGGCGAGATATCGTTGAAAAACGATTGGACGACTATATAAAATCACTATAAAATTTTTATGTAAACAATGTTTGTTTACATAGAGATTTTATATAGTTGTCCAATCATTTTTTAATGATATCTCGCCATCCACTGGGCCGATTTGGATGATCTAACCACCGCTAGATGCGTCTCGACGAGCTCTACAACTTTCAATTAGTGGACATGTGACGTTAATCTAGTAAGAAAAATACTTTTATATGTATGCACGCCATATTCACACTATAGTGATTTTCATATGTGATTTGCATCACGTTACACTATGATCGATCTCCGATTAACTGGCGGACTATCAATTAAACGTAAAAATTAAAGAAATTTTCAGGGTATGTGAATTTTTATCTGCTGAACAAGGTTACTTATGCGACTTTAATCGATTTACTTAGTAAAATTTAGACTTTACTATGTAGCAACGTTCATCAATCGTAGGAGTAGTAGGGTTCCGCAATTTGATTTGATCTTCAAATATTTGAATCAAATATTTGATCAAATTCAAATTCAAATTTGACTATATTTGATTTGATCAAATTCAAATATAGCCAAATTTGATTTGATTTGACAAATATTTGATTTGATTTGAAAATTACTATTAAAAATTCAAATTCAAATCAAATTCAAATTCAAATATTTGAATCAAATCAAATTCAAATCAGGGTCAATTTGATTTGATCAAATTCAAATTGATCCAATATTTGATTTGATTTGAATTTGAGGAACCCTAAGGGGTAGCTTATTTTCGGAACTAAAAATTTTGTAATTATCTTTTGGTGTGACAAAGGGTAGCTTATTTTCGGGTCAAAGGCGTTTTGACATTTTTGGATCAAAACTGGGGTGGCTTATTTTAGGAGGTAGCTTATTTTCAGCAATATACGGTAATCCTACTCCTGACTCTTTCACTTTGTTTTTGTCTGCAGAGAACCAAAACCCGTGTTAGTTCTTATACTTTTTAAGCTCAAACTTTCCTTCCTCTTCTGACAAGTTTGTCTCTGCCAGATCCAAAATATCTATATTTGTTTTTACCATGTAATCCATTACAAAATCCAATTTGTTCTTATTTGACTTAATTCTATTTATATTATACGTTCTAATACTTAATACCTCGAGACTTTTCCCTTCCTCCTCTCCATCTTTTTCTGTGCTATCTTTATTCTGTAGCATCTCTAAATTCTTAATGACGCCAATGGCACCTTTCAGGAGCGATTAGTGACTCCTTTCCTAAAATGTCTTTCTTCTATTGCTAAGAGCCTTTTTAAAATTTTTTTGAGAAGGCTCTTTTGGTTATCACTTTTATCTTCTTCTTTCTTTTCGTCCTTTCTTTCCATTTTGTTAGTATGTTCTCTTTTAGGTTTATTTTTTCTTGTCTTATTTTCGCCTCTCCTTCTATCATTAATATACTGATACTTGTGTAACTATTTCTTCTAAGGTTACTACTATTTCTTTTTGCTACATTTTTCTCTTGATCATTACTGTTTGGGCCGTCTTCTTATTTCCAAACCAGTTTTGTATTAAAATAGCTAATATTGCATTTTGTAGCCTTAGCTTTTTCATTTACTAATTTGAAGTATATAGTTGCCGAGCTCTTAGGGTTTCTGTTACTATTGGTTGAGATATGTACCGCTACAACTCCAAACCTCCTGAGTTGTCTTAGCAGAAGTACTTCTTGTGCATGATATGGTAAGTTTCTAACTATAGCTTTGAACTTCGCTCTTTCTGCTAAAGCTTCAAGGCAATTATCTACTTTTGTTATTCTTGACACCTTTCTATTAGATATTGGTACTATCCAAGCACTTTTAAATAATTTTATTCTCTTTATATTGTAAAACTAAACTGTGACTACAACTACCTTGTTTTTTGTTTTGATGTTCCATCCTTTTACTTTAATCTTTCCATATTTTTTCTGAGCATCTGTTACTTCTTTTGTAGTAAATAGGATGGAATGGCCCATAATGTGTAGTCTTGTTCTATATCCATATATTCACTTTGTTGCATATCTTCGTTTCTTATCATTTCTGGTTTCACATCTAGAAGTGGCACTGTCTTACTGTCTTTACTTATTTTTTGACCACTTTCTGTTCTTGCATTCTCTCTATACGGTTTTGGGTTTACTGTGGCATTTCTTTTTTGGTGTCTTGTCTTAGGGTATTTTTTTTCTCCTTCACATTGTGATAAATACTGCATGTTTTCACTTCTAACAACATTTCTATTATATTTAAAATTTGTCTTTCTAACTTTTCTGTACCATAGTCTGAATAACTGGCTTCTTGTATTGTTAAAGCAATTTTCTGGCTTATAGCACTTTTTATTTCAGGTATTTCCAATTTTTTAGCTCTCTCCATTTCGGCTATTTGAAGTTGTTCTTCTTTCTATAAAGCTCCTAGTTGGTTCTATTCAATAATTTCACATGCTCTTCTAATAATAAAGACTGTACCTGGGTAAGTAATATTGAGAAAATTAGCGACTTGTTTATTTATATCTAAGTTAAGTTTTTCTTGGCTTATAATGATTTCGGTAATTTCACTCTCTGGTCTTTTAAAAAGATCTTTAAAATTGTTCAGATATTTCATAATGTTCTATTTATAAAGTCTTCTATATGCAGTCAATCTTTTTGAAATTTTTTGTTTAGCGATATTTCGGTTTCTGCTGTGAAACACGTGATTACTTAGGGCCATGACATATATTACCTAATATCCATTTACTAAGGGAGCGCCATTTATCACCTGATTTTTTAGATGGGTGGGGGTCAGAAAATTATCAGGTCCTAATAGTAGATAACTTTTGATTGGCTAAAATTTTTTAAAAGTTTTTAATTGATAATCCGCCTGTCAACCAGAGAATGGCGAAATGTGGCGTGCTTCCATATAAAAGTTTTTTTCTTACTAAGTTAACGATACATGCCCACTAATTAAAAGTTGTAGAGCTCGTCAAGACGCATCTAACGGTGGTTAGACCATCCAAATCGGTCCAGTGGATGGCGAGTTATCATCGAAATACGATTGGCTGACTATATAAAAATCCGTGATGAAAATACTATAGGAGAAATGTGGCGTGCTTCCATCTAAAAGTTTTTTTCTTACTAAGTTAACGATACATAACCACTAATTGAAAGTTGTAGAGCTCGTAGTGACGCATCTAACGGTGGTTAGATCATCCAAATAAGCCCAGTGGATGGCGAGATATCGTCGAAAAACGATTGGCCGACTATATACAACATTGTTTTACATAGAGATTTTATATAGTCGGCCAATCGTTTTTCAACGATATCTCGCCATCCACTGGACCGATTTGGATGATCTAACCACCGTTAGGTGCGTCTCGACGAGCTCTACGACTTTTAATTAGTGGACATATTTCGTTAGCATAGTAAGAAAAAAAGTTTAGATGGGCGCACGCCGCCTTTGCGATCATGTAATTTTCATATGTAATTTCCAGCACGGATTTTTATATAGTCGGCCAATCGTTTTTCGACGAAAACTCGTCACCCACTGGGCCGATTTGGATGATCTAACCACTATTAGATGCGTCTCAACAAGCTCTACGACTTTTAATTAGTGGACATGTATTGTTAACTTGGTAAGAAAAAAACATTTAGATGGAAGAACGCCACATTTCGCTATTCTCTGGTTGACAGGCGGATTATCAATTAAAATTTTAAAAAATTTTTAAACTTTAATATTAAATAAAATTTGAACTAATGAGATTCGTTTTGTATGATTTTACTACCAAACTGTTCGTCGCAATGGATGATTCCAACGAGCCTAAAATCATCAAAATCCAATTACTGGATCCCAAGATCGTTATAAATTTGTATTGCTTTAATTATATTGGTTTTGTATATATTAATAAGGTAGCTGCGTGATGCAGTCGCGCTAGAAACCAGGAACGAAGGTGTATAGTTAACAAATATTCAAGTAAATGTAAATAGGAAATGAAATACCATATTTTGAATATCTAATAGATCAATATATTTATTGTTAATATAGCACTAGTGTAACTGGAGGTGCTTACGTGCCTCTTTTATTTATTACATTTGTAGTGAAATATAGTATAAATCGAACAGGATCGCACACTCGTAATTCATACATATTTGGAAGCACACCAGCATATAATGCCGGATATTGAACTTTATTAGCATGATATACAGCATACATCAGTGCATTTGATGTATAATTGATTTAGCTATTTGTAGGGTCAGCTGGTTGTTTCCCACCCGCATATGCGGGTCAGCTGTCAACCCTGAGTTTGCAGTCAAGCTGTTGCTGCTTGAGATTGATGCATTAGATTGATGTATTAGATTAGCTGGTGGTTTCCCACTTGCGTAATGCAGGCCGGCTATAGACATGGACGGTTGCAAAATGGCAGGATTCAGTGGGGCAGGGAGGGCCAGGTGCAAATTTGCTTCCTTTCTGGGGCCGCCGTAGTCCTTCCTAATGTCTGTGCGTTTATATCTACAATAAATCTTTTGTTATATTAATTTTCATGTGAAACATCCCAATTAGGCAATTGATTAATACTTATCTTCACCCTGCGCCTTCCTCAAACTGGATAGTGATTGAACTGGTTTTTTCCCGCCAGCATCTTGGTTTCCTGTGATTGTCGCCACGCCGGGGCCTCCCTGCTTAGCTTCCTTTTCGATCTGTTGACTTTACCGTCAACTTGAATGAATTATCATAATTTTACTATAAAAAATCATGGTTTATATAATGCGTTGATTTATTACATTTGTATTAAAATATAGTATAAATTGAAAATTATCATAAGTTCATATGTACATGCATAGAGTATTACAGTAATAGATGGAAATAGTGATAGATTTCTTAAATCTGTATTGAAGATTATGCTTATTTATGTGCAAAAAAAAAAAATGCGGCAGTGTTAAAATTTGCCAATTAGGGCTGTTAATTGTCTGATCCGTCCAGGGACTGGGCCGGTCCGGTCCTTTTTAGGACGGACCGAAAGAACCGTCGGTCCTAATAATAAATATCAAATAAACTAAATATTATTATGATAATACGAATTTTGAAACAACTATAAAATGTTGTTTTTGTTAAAATTCAATTACAAACCCCTTAGTTTGTTAAACAATTTTTAAACCACGTTTAATGTATAATGAGAA